>CM076581.1:930375032-930389267 GCA_034641835.2 Pinus albicaulis | reverse complement strand
TCAGTAGAAGGGATCTCAAGTTGAGTCCTATGATATGTGGCACTTGTTCGCTTTAGAAATTAAGAAATTGAGGAGCGTTTTAGTAAAGAGAGTACACTTTTATCCATTTTCACTTAATCTAACTCGTATAACAACTACTAATAATTTTAATAGGTTATTTATCCAAGAAAAATTCAAACTCATTATCACAATAATTGTATCGCTATAACATATCAAAAGAACTACATAAAGAGAAGAAAAAGAAGATTACCAAAACAAAGAGCAAGCAAGCAACATATGGGGACTAATTAGAGTAGCACGAAACATGCAGTAGGTAGCCCAAATAAGGGCTTATAAAGATCTCTCACAGTCTCCATGAAATTCCTCTCCTAGAATATAAGAGGACTTAATTGCAGAGGTAAACAACAATACCTTAGAGATTAAATTCAAAAGGAAAAATCGACAATAGTAATTTTACAAGAAGCGAAATTGGTGGAGGAGAAGATGAGTCACATATCTCTTTAGCATCCTCGAGAAATGCAGGCGAAATTTCATTCTGGTGGAACCCTTAAATGATGCTATTTCAGGACTGGTTCAGAACCTCCAAAATATTAACAGGAAAATTTCCATATGTCGGAACAAAAAAAAAAAAAAATTCCTCCCAACGGTCTATGGTCCCTCACTCCCTTCAGAGAAAAGTTTTTTCTTGAAGTAGTTACAAGAGACTAAGCAACTTATAAATATTTCCAAGAGACTAAGCAAATCAGAACTAGATTGTAGGTTGCGATTTTAATATTATAAGATCGCTAAAGGAGAAAAAGGATGGCACTAGCAGATTGGATCCTATCCCAATTATTTTTGATGAATTATGTGAGTACCTCCTATTGGTAGACATTCCCACAAGCAATGGTCGTTATGCCTATAATAATCATAGGGGAGGCTCAAGTCATATTTCTTGTCGAGTAGATAGTTTTTGCTATTGGTCAATTTCATCCAAAAAGACTTGTTCATAGAATTTGTTGTACTATCATGTATGGGTTCCGATCACTGGTATGTTAGGTTAGAAATTGACCTAAAGGAAACCCCATTAAATTGACCTGTTCGTTTTGAAAATTTTTGGTTCCAATCGAAAGGCTTTCTTTAAATCCTGAAGAATTGGTGGGAAGGAATAACACTTAAATGTCATACTAAGTTGATAGTTTTCCAACTGAGACTGAAGCAATTAAAAATCCAACTTCAAAGCTAGAATAGGCTCTTGTTTGGAAATATTTTCAATGATAAAAGGGCATTGGAAAATAAGATGACATCCATTCAACAAAATATCATAAGTGAAGATAGATCTCATGAATTGGTAGTTGAGGAGGCTAACACTTTAACAAATATGGAAGATAGAAGGAAGGAGGAGGAGATTCTATGGAGGCAAAAGTCTGGCTTCAGGAAGAATACTGTAATACAAATTTCTTTCATAATGCAACAATACAACATCGACTTCATAATAGAATCTTCTCCCTCAATGAAAAGGACGATGGGAGGTATTTATCACATTATGGCATAGAAAGGGAGTTGGTTAAAATTTTTATTGACATATGGACAAAGGGTTTCAAGGTTCCTCTTCTTTGGACTCTACTACTTCAATTCTTAACCACATTCCCAAATTGATAAACAAGTAACAAAACAACGTGTTATTGAGGCCGATTCCATTGTCAGAGGTTGAAGGAGTCGTTATGAATATGCCCAAAAATAAGGCACTTGGACCGGATGGTTTTACAACAAAGTTCTATTAGGCATGTTGGAGTTTTATAGCCAAATAAGTGCATGAGGTAGTAGAAGAGTCACGAAGAACTAGAAACATACTCCCAACTTTGAATGCAACATTTATATCGTTACTTCCCCTAAAGGTTATAGACCCATATATTTATGTAATGTCATTTATAAGATAATATATATAGTGATTTTTATTGCATTGAAGCCTTTACTTCCGGATTTGATCTCTCCAGTTCGAACGAGGTTCGTAAAAGGTAGACGTATTGCGAATGGAATCATAGTAGTCTAGGAAATCATCCATTCACTTCAACAAACCAAACGTCCATGTATGCTTATAAAGTTGGATTTGTCTAAATCTTATGATACAATTAATAGGCTATTTTTATTAACGTACATGCAAGCATTTGGATTTTTGGAGCTATGGTTGGAGTGGGTAGGATCTCTTATCTCCATATTGGTAAATGGATCTCACTCACAAACCATATATCCTACCAAAGGTATTATGTTAGGTCCCCATATTACTAGTGTAGTCCATTATTTTTATTAGTGTAGCCCCCTTATTGTTATTTTTGTGCCCCTATAACCCCCATATTGTTATTATTGTTCCCTTACATTATTATTGTTAGGTCGCCTAGGATTATATTGTGACCCCATGGACCTCTATATATAGAAGGAGGTTTTTTCATTTGTATCATCCAAGAATTGTTCATTTATGTAATGTATTGGAGATTTCCCCCTCGAAGTGGTTGATTTATAAGGCGTTTATCTCTCTTCTCTTCTATTTTTGGAGTTGGTTTCATAACATTTGGTATCAGAGCTTTGGATTCTAGGGTTTCGCTGCTCCAAATAGGTCATCCTGGAATTTTCACTAAAAAAAAATTCTACGAAGGTTCATAAGAGGAAAGTCTTAGAGCGTGAAGCTGAAATCCTGAGGAACATCGTGGAAAAATTTCAGATCTTGGTTTGCAATATTTTCGGAGATACGATCTGTGGAAGTTAGGGCTTTTTTCAGGCTCCTGAATTTATTCTAAACAGGGCATCATGGAATTTTCGCAATAAATTTTTTTATATGAGGTTTCATAAGCTGAAATGTTTATAGAGAGAAGCCGAAATCTTGATAACATCATGGAAAATTTTCAGATCTTTATTCGCAATATTTTCAGAGATATGATCTGTGGAAGTTAGTGTTATTTCAGGCTTCTGAATTTCATCTCAAAGAGGGGACCCTGGGAAAATCGTCATAACTCTCACTCTGAGCATCAGATTGGAATTCTGTAAAAAAATTCTACAATTACACGGAATGTAGTTTTATTTTTATCCATTTTAGAGCCAAAGGAGGAAACAGTGACACGTGGCACACATTACAAGTTCACTCTACTAAACTTGTCCATAATTAGGTCATTGTGGGAGATTGGGCATCACTTTGTCTTGAAGAATCCAAATCAGGTGAGACCTATGTAAATTGAAAGAAGCTTTAGAGGGCTACTACAAGGTAAAATTTCATATATTTAAGATCTAAAATTACAGAGATAATTCAGTTTCAATATTAAGCTCCTAAAAATCAATAAAAATGTGTGTATTTTTTTTCAAATTACATAAGTCTTGTGAGAAAAATCAGTTTGAATTCATTCCAAGGGAATATTGTAGAATAGATATCAGTATTCGATTACAAAATGCCTCCTAAAAATAATTCAACACCAATTAATCATTTAGAAGGCTCTACTATGACTCATGAAGATGAAGAATTGCAACATGACATATCAAAATTACAAGAGCAAGTGCACCAAATTTCTCTCTCGCAAAGAGCAACAAAAAATGAAATGGAAGCTTTGAAGAAAGGCGTGGAAGCTAACATGGATGGCATGGAAGCTGGCATGGAAGCTAAGATGTATGACATGAAAGATGACATGGAAAAGATGAAAGACAACATGGAAAACATGAAGAATGATCTAAATGCACACATGGAAGGTTTGACAAAGTTGATACAAGAAATGTTTCATAATTCCGAAAAGATAGTAGAGGAAACTTATGATGAGAACAAAATAAATTTTAATTGTGATTTCATAAACTCTAATGTTGGATGGAAGAACCACCATATTCCAAAGATGGATATGAGGAATTTTGATGGCAAGGATCCCGTAACATGGATACTATAGATGGAGCAATATTTTGATCTCAATAATGTGCAAAACACTCAAAAGGTATGCATTTAAACTTTACATTTAGAACAAAATACATTTTTGTGGTATATATGTCTTTGCTCCCATAAAAAAATTGTCACTTGGTAAAATTTTACGAAGGAAATGGTATCACATTATGAGGATACAAAGAGCAACACCTTCTTTAGCCAATTGATAAATTTCAAAAAAAAGGGTTCAGTGGTGGAGCACATTAAGGACTTTCAAAAATTGAATATAAGGGTAACTGATATTCTAGAGGAACACAGTTTGATGTCTTCATAGGGAATTTAAAGGATAACATCCAACATGAATTTCATGTTTGGGAACCTAATTCATTGGAGAATGCATTTAGGTTGGCAAGAAAAATTGAATGTAAAATTATGGCGACAAGGAAGCCTACCACTCAAATCTATAAAGATGGAAGTATTGCTACTCCTAGACTTCCACAACCTACAAGGTTGACACCACAAAAATTGGAAGAAAAAAAAGCAAAAGGGCTTTTCTATAGTTGTGATAGAAAATACACTAAAGGTCATAAGTGTGTTGAGAAGAAATTATTTTACATAGATTGTGAAGAGGAGGAAGAAAATGAAGAAGAAACTTCAAAAGAGGAGGATATACACGAGGAACCAACCCTAGAAGGAGAAGAAATGAGTTTGACCATATTGTGTAATGCATTGGCATGAATTACCACTCCTCAAAATCTCAAGTAGAAGGACATATAAAAAAGAAAAAGTTAATAGTGTTGATTGATTGAGGTGGCACCCATAATTTTATTCATTGTAAGGTAGTCAAGGAATTGAATTGTGTCCTATACCCAACACCAAAATGTCAAGTGATGGTCGCAAATGGAGGAACTATAAATTGCTCTAGAAAATGCCATAAAATCAAGCTAACCATGGGGGAATATGTATTAATATTCCAATGCTTTCCATTCCAATGGGAGGTGCTGATGTTGTATTAGGAGTACAATGGTTACAATCTTTGGGGACAATGGCTTTTAATTTTCAATAACTTTTCTATAATTGTTTCTCGGAAGGAAAGGAAATTGAGTTACAAGGTATTGCATTGAATCTGGGAAAGATAATAAGCTCTAATGTCATGACAAATATTCTGAAGAAAGAAAAAAGAGGCGTAATTGCACAATTAAGCTCACTAGAAGTTCCAACATCAAAATCGTCTATTTCTCTAGATCTCCAAAAGTCTTGGACAATCATTCCAAGGTGTTTGATACTCCCAAAGGTTTCCCACCTATTCGTGATCATGATAATGCAATTCATTTGATTTCAGGAAGTGTTCCTCCAAACATCAGGCTTTACAGATATCGTTATGTCGAAAAGAGCGAAATTGAACGTATAATTGTAGAAATGTTAGAAGCTGGTATAATTCAACCTAGTCAAAATTCTTTCTCTGCTCCAGTAGTATTGGTGCAGAAGAAGGATGGATCATGGCACATGTGTCTAGATTATAGGGATCTCCATAAGCTCACTATTAAAGATAAATTTCCCATTCCTATGATCGATGAATTATTGGATGAATTACATGGTGCTATTTATTTTACCAAGTTGCATCTTCGTTTAGGATATCATCAAATTAGAATGAATACTGAAGATATTCCGAAAACAACATTTCGAATTCATGAGAGTCATTATGAATTTTTGGTCATACCTTTTGGCCTTACCAATGCACCTTCTACATTTCAAGGGTTGATGAATTCCATTTTCAAACCCTTCCTTAGATATTTGTGGTAGTATTTTTTGATGACATACTAATCTACAATAGGTCTTGGAAGGATCATGTTCAACATGTTGATAGGATGCTCAAACTATTGGTGGAGAAACAATTATATGCAAAAACATCAAAATGTTTCTTTGGAGTACAAGAGGTGGAATATCTGGGTCATATTATATCTCAGGAGGGTGTTAAGGTAGACCCTAACAAAATTAAATCCATTAAGGAATGGAAATTCCCCGCAACCATAAAGCAGTTGCGAGGATTTCTTGGCTTAACATGGTATTATCACAAGTTTTTTAAGAATTATGGAAGAATAGCAGCACATCTAACAACATTATTGAATAAAGATGCATTTTCATGGACTCTTGAAGCAACTAAGGCCTTTGAACATAATAAAGAGGCAATGTGCTGAGCACTGATCTTAGCTACTCCAGACTTCACAAAAACCTTTATTGTTGAATGTGATGCCTCAGGAAATGGAATTGGTGCTGTGTTCATGCAAGAAGGAAGACCCATTTCTTTTAAAAGTCGTCCAATGAAAGGAAAGTATTTACATAAAGCTTTTTATGAGAAGGAAATGTTGGCAATACTACATGCACTAAAGAAATGACAACCTTACCTAATGGGAAGGCACTTCAAGGTAAAAAATGATCATGATAGTCTTAAACACTTTTTGGAACAAAGACTATCTTCAGAAGAGCATAAAAAATGGGTCACAAAGATGTTGGGTTATGACTTTGAAATAATCTACAAAAAAGGGAAGCTAAATGTTGTTGCAGATGCACTCTCAAGAAAGGATGAAGAGGTGGAAGCATTGATTTGTGCAATTTCTATTATCCAACCATATTGGATAATTGGATAATCGAAGCAAGAGATGAATGGAAGAAGGACGAAGAAGTGTGGAAACTCATTCAAAAGTTGAAGCAAGATCCTAGTACCTCTGATACATTTAGTTGGAAAAATGATTCCTTATGGTACAAAGATCGCTTATATCTTTGTAAGAATTCCCAAATAAAACAAAAGATTATTTTGGAATTGCACACTTCTCCTTTAGGAGGACATTCAGGATTTTTAAAAACTTACCAATGTGTGGATGAAGAATTTTTTTGGGATGGAATTAAATCTGATATTCAAAAGTTTGTGGCAGAATGTTTGGTTTTCCAGCAAAATAAAGTTGAGACAATTAAAACCTCGGGTCTTCTACAACCTTTATCCATTCCAAGTCAACGTTGGGAGGATATTTCAATGGATTTTATCAGAGGTTTACCTAAGTCTGAAGGAAAGAGTGTCATCATGGTGGTAGTTGATAGAATTACCAAGTATGCACACTTTTGTGCATTATCTCATCCATTTAAAGCAAGTACAGTTGATACTGCATTTATGGAAACAATTCAAAAGCTACATGGAAACCAAAACATTATAGTAAGCGACAAAGATCCCATTTTTACTGGAAATTTTTGGATGGAATTATTTTCTTGTTTGGGTACCCAACTAGCTCATAGCTCATCTTATCATCCTCAATTTGATGGTCAAACTGAGATAGTGAACAAATTTTTGGAAGGATCTCTTCGTTGTTTTGCATCTGATAAACAAACACAATGGGTCAAGTGGTTACCTCTAGTGGAATGGTGGTATAACACTTCCTTCCATATTGCACCAAAAATGACCCCATTTATGGCACTTTATATATGTCATCCACAGTCCATCACATCATATTTAAGAGAAAATTCTAAGGTGAAAGTAGTGGAAGATCACATCGAGCATCATCAACAAGTTCTCCAACTCTTAAAGGATAACCTCAATTTGGAACAAAATCGAATGAAACAACAGGAAGACCAATATCGCAGTGAGATAAGTTTTAAAGTAGGAGATTGGGTATTTTTACAGCTACAACCATACAAACAAATATCCCTCAAGCAAGCTAAGAAGGATAATAAATTATTGCCAAAATAATATGGTCCTTATAAGGTGTTGCAAAAGATTGGTACTATGGCATACAAATTCGAACTTCCTTCTTCTTCGCGGGTGTATCCATTTTCCCATGTTTCATGCTTAAAGGTTATAGGTGACAAACTTCCAGTTCAAAAAATATTTCCAAAACTTGATGAGGAAGGAAAAATCATGTCGAAACTTGAAACAATCATGGAAACAAGAACTCGACAGCTACGAAATTGATCAATTTCAGAGTATCTCATCAAGTGGAAGAACTTACCCACTGAAGATTCTACATGGGAGGATGAGAATTTTATACATAAGCATCCATAGCTACTCAAGCATTGAGGACAACACTTTTTTGAAGGAGAGGGGCATGTTAGGTCCCCATATTACTAGTGTAGTCCCTTATTTTTATTAGTGTAGCCCCATTATTGTTATTGTTATGCCCCTGTAACCCCCATATTGTTATTATTGTTCCCTTACATTATTATTGTTAGGTTGACTAGGATTATATTGTGACCCCATGAACCCCTATATATAGAAGGAGGTTTTGTCATTTGTATCATCCAGGAATTGTTCATTTATTTAATTTATTGAAGGTTTTCCCCTCGAAGTGGTTGATTTCTAAGGTGTTGATCTCTATTCTCTTCTATTTTTGGAGCTGGTTTCATAACATATTCTGCAAGGTGATCCTTTGTCTCGATTTCTTTTCTTCCTAGCCATAGAAGTTCTCAAGATAATGTTTCAAAATGCTGGAGAATTGGATTATATATATGGAATTCAGTCGTATGGGAAGGATTTTCCAATAACCCATATCTATTTTGTATATTATGTAATTTTATTTGGTCTACCTACCAAGCGAGAGGTTGCAAGAATGGAGAGGATTCTACACATTTTCACGTCAACCTCTGGAACTGTGATCAATTGTGAGAAAACACAAATGTTTTTTCAATTTTCCATAACTGATGCAAAATATTATTTGTCGTGCACCTGGTTATAGTAGAGGTAATTTCCTAACTAAGTATTTAGGAGTATCATAGAGCCTCCACATGGGCAGAGATATTGGAGAGAACACATTGTAGGGTAAATAATTGGATGTTTAGGTCCTTGAATATCCCTAGTTGTCTGGTATTGACGAAATAAATTCTTCAATCTCTTCCAAAGTATTGACTTTCATTAGTGCCAATCCCAAGTACTATTTTCCAATCCCTTATATCGCTTTGGTCGAATTTCTTATGGAAAAGATCGCCCGAAATAAGTAAATAGGCTTTGATAGGATGGGATAGACTGAGTTTACCAAAAACCTATGGAGGTAAAGGACTTAGAGACCCCTATTTGATTAGTAAATCTTATGCAATGAAGTTCTGGTAGTCACGGGTGTAGGGTGGAAACCAATTTTAGAAAAATGTTTGGATTAGGAAATATTTGTTTCTTACTTCACAAGTGGATAGTTTATATGCAAATGAACTGATAAAAGGATAAAAAGTATGGAATTGGGCCTATGAGGAAAAGGACAAGGTTAAATAATTTACATTTTGGGAGATAAGAAATGATAAAGCTACCTTATTTTGGGAGGAATCATGACAATATAATCCACCCCTAGCTGATCGTATGATTTTTCAAGATAAAAAGGAATGGACACAATCAAAAGGCTTGCTTAGAGTAGCTGATTTTTTGGGCCAGTTACAATCCTCTCCAGGGTGGCGTCAATGGAAAACCAAAACTTACTCGGAAAATGTGAAAACCCAAAGAATATCTTCAAGGTATTTGATTAAGAATCTCTGCTCAAAATGATATATTACATTGGGGAAAATGAAAATCAAAGAATTTCTCTTTAGCTGAAGCTTACTCATTACTTCTAGGATTACATACTTAGGTGGATAATCATATTTAGAGTATTGTTTGGAATAAGCGTGTATGGCCTAAAGTGTTGAATTTTCTTAGGTTGATAGAATGGGGACATGCGTTAAATAGGGATCACCTACAAAATTAAGTCATAGTAGGACCATCAATATGTTCATTATGTCTAAAAGAAGAAGAGGATTCTCATCATTTATTAATTTCTTGTACATTTTCGTAGGAAATATGGTATTTTAATCATGCTTTATTTAACCGTGTCTTACCAAACTCTTTGGATACCAAGACTTGGTTACTAGAATGACATGGAGAGAAGTTCAAGAATATATGGGTACTATTTGCATGGCACCCATTTTCCATTCTATATTTATGGAATCTATGGAAGGAGAGAAATATGAGGATTTCCGATGGTAAAAGTCGACCCATTTATATGGTGCAGCAACAAATTTTCTCAAATGTGTGATAAAAATTGTTAGTGCACCTGCCAGAATTAGTCGCACGACATAAGAATGAAAAGGAGCTGCTTATTTTACAAAGACTACATCTTCATGTAGATTTTGGAGCACCAAGTCATAGTATACAACACAATACATAATGCGGAGTGTTTCCTACCACCTCCTCATCAATCCTTTTTGTTTTGAGTTTGATAGATACTCACAAGGTAACACAGGATTGGTGGGTTGTAGAGGCATATTGAGGGATGATAAGCTAAATCCGATTGAGGCTTATGCCTTCTCATGTGGAGAAACCATGAAAAATGTGGCAGAATTTTAGGCATTGGAAAAAGGTGTCCAAATCTTAGTAAGGAAAGGAATCTGTCTGCTTCAGGTCCGTGGGGATTTAACCAAATTACAATTTTCATAGTTTAGAAACTATTTTTGGGTCATCCCCCAGAGAATGAAATTAGTAGTTCACACCTTCTATAGGTGGCGAATGTTATGAGGGTAATTCTACTAAATTTTGATTACATAATTCCCGTGCACACTAAGAGTGAAGGTAATCAAGTAGTTGATTGTCTTAATAAATTGGGTAGTGAAGTGCATGATATAGCTCTGGAGGAGAAATGGCAGAAATCACCACAACATGACTCTATCCTGGGGTTGGAGCAACAAGTAGATCAAGATAGGATAAGAGTTGAGAGTAACTTCCTTGATAGGGGTGTTTTTCTGGTGGATGATCAAGGGTGAAGTGGAAGTATGGTTTTTGGTGTTCGGTTAACCCAAAGTTCATGAGTGCCATGCATGAGGTATGGGTGTCCAAGCTTGTAATATCCCTATTTTCAACATTCTATAAATAGAGAATACACATAAAGGTCAGGGGGACCATAGAAATAAAATTTTGTAAATATATTAATTGTGGGAATTAATATATAAATGTGGAAATAGTACCATGGTGTAAAGGCTTAGTAAATTAAGACCAGGATGTCAAAATCCATGAGGATCGACTAGATTCCTAAGTGTTTCCCAAAATTCTCCAAAAAGCCTTGGAGAAAAATAGAATAAAATAAAATTTATTGTATGGGAGAAAAAGATCTAATAAAAGCCTCAGTAAAGTGGAAAGTTACTGAGAAGAGGTAAGAATAAAACTAGAAAGTGGAAAATCTTGTTTTAAAGAAGCTTTTGTGGAAGAAAAAAAAGTAAAGCCTAGGCTAAAGGAAACAACATCCCAAATTAACTAGATGTAGTTATGGAAACATGTTGAGGGAAAGAAAACTTAAATAACCTATTCCTAGTTAGGCAAGAGGTTATCTATACGAAGGAAGAATTGGTCTCTGCTCAGGGGGATATGTGGATTAAGCTCAAGGTTGGGAGGAAAATAGTCTTTACTAGATTGGTATGCACATTCTATGAAGTTATGTCTTATATTTTTGTTATATTTTATGTAATTTTGATGTAGTTATATATGGTTATATTTTATGAACTGTGGTTGAAAGTTTTGTACAGTTAATTTGTAAATTATGTGTAATAGTCTGCTGAGTGCATAAATAAATAGTTTTCATATTTATATAACAGAAATTTAACCATAGATGGGTATAGTTAAATTTTGTGTATGGTTACATAAACGAAACTAAATATTAGGACCAACATATAGAATCTCTAAACCCTAGATAATGGTCTAAATCTATTGTTAGGTCCATCTGAACAATTTCAGTACAAGTACTAATATACAATATAGTTCAGACATAACCAGAACAATAAATTATTGAAATGATGGGAAAGTATAAACAAAGTATAATTTAGATAACTAACATAATCATAAATATATATATGAATTCAAAAGCATAAAAATATTGTCAATTAGATAATGTCTTCTAATTACTCATGACAACATTTCATTATACAGAAGTAAACATGTAATAAATAAAAATATATTTTACTTTGGAATTACATGTAATAGTCTCTGTTATGAAAATTCCTCTTGTGGAGATGAGGATAACAATACCTTACAAATGAGTAAAAAATAACAATTACAATAGTTTAATTACAAATTGACTTATGTCATCCATTAAAATTCAACTACAAAGTATGGAGTTGAAATTGGTAAATAATATATAGAGTTTGCAGAATCCTCTATGTTCGGATGACCAACCTGTAAGAAGGTGAAATGTGTAATCAGGTCGTCTCACATTGGAAAGTAATTAATTATAAGGGAAAATTAATGAATTATGACACCTTCAAGGGAGCAAGTACATAAATGTTAGAATAATATTAACTATTGAGGAAAGGAAAATATGAGAAGAAATAGAGTCATATAATTAATTAAAATGAAAATGATGCATGTATAAAGGTCATCAAAGAGGAGAACTCTCTTGTACATAACAAAAATAAAGTTGTAAGTACATGAATAAAAAAAGGACAGAGTAAGATAGAGCATTGTAATTAAATATAAGATAGAGAAAAGAAATTGATTACCCGAGAGAATAGCTGTAGTCTGGTACAATAAAATTTGGTATAGTTAAGGGAACTATGCACATCTGGAAAAAGGGGTTTTCCATGATTAGATATAGAAGGAAGGATGTTAAGAATTAATTATAATTAGAATTAGAAATTTAATAACTCAAACTAATTTTAGTATAAAATGAAATTTAAAGCTAGTTGTGAGCTTGTAAGTATGATTATATTCCACTCAGAATTTTTATCATTTTAAAATAATTCAATTGCAAGTATATTGAGGTAAATGTATATATGATGGAAAATATAATACTTGGTCAAATTCTAGAGACTGATATTATAAACTTATTAAAAATGAGAAATTCACAGTCATTGTGAAAGACAATACAATTTTGGAAATTAAAGTAAACTGAATTTTCACTTTAAAATGTTAAATAACCATATTATAATTTTGTCAAACAGAATTTAGGTAAACAAGTCCTAATTTCATGAAGCAGTTCAATAATAGGAATTAACAGAGGTTGATCCAGGTGGATATTGGTGGTCATCCGCCTATTCCACTTGGGGCCCCACCATTTTCTCTTTCAGTTTTTCAGTTTTGGCACAACTTACTATTTTTAACAGTTTTTCGGGTCCTGAAATTCCGGAGCCATTTTGAGGCCCTAAACGACGTTTTTTGGGAAAACGGGAGCAACATCGGTCCACGGTGCATGGATCGATGTTGCTCACTCTAAATTTGTAGTCCTCGGATAGATATTTCTAACGAGGTATGGTTCACGTCAAACGAAGATCGTATGCCAAAGTTACGTCCCCGGGAATTTGAAACACCAATTTACTGAAACGAGGCCCATAGTTTTGGCGCTTCATCTCCTAGGATTAGAGTTTTGGATGTTTAGGGTTTTCCATTATTTATAAATAATAAATAGGCCCTCGAGCCTCATTGGAACTCATTTCAGAGGCCTGTAGCCACCACATCTCTTCTCAAAGATAGCTACCAGTGCCCTAGCTAGTTTATTTCCATTCTGTTTGTAAGCAAATTTCAGTTGTTTATTATTAATGAAATGAAGTGTTATTTCCGCTTCATATTCGTATTTATGGTTGTATGTGTATTCTGTTGCATTCCTGCATAAATCCAGATCAGTGGTATCAGAGCGGTCTGCTTTTTCTTGATCATTATTTGCATGTCCCCAATGCAGTTGGGGTATAAGGAGTTAGGGCTCGATCTGGTGGAACCTTTGCAAGATCAGCTTCGTAAACCCCGATGGATGCCCATGGGGGACGAAAAGAAAGATGAGGGAGCAGGAGATCCTATCAAAATATTTCTCGAGGAGGCCCTTGAAAAACAAAAGAATGCGATGATGGATAACTTTTCCCAGATCCTTCAACGACTGCCCACCAACGGCGCATCTGCATCCAACAGCCACTCTGGAGGTGCGACTCCTTTTAAGATACAAGTAAATTTTGACATTCCCATATTTGAGGGTCAAATAGATGTAGATGTTGTAGATAGATGGTTGAATCTATTAGAAGGATATTTCTCGGTTCATGAATTTTTCGACCAGAAGAAGATTATTTTTGCACTCCTCAAAGCTACCTCCCATGTCAAGGACTGGTGGGAAACCTACAGTGAGAAAAAGGACGAGACAGAACCCTCTCTGTTCTCGGCCGTACCCACTTGGAATTCTTTCTGAGACACCATCAAGGAACAATATTATCTCGTGGGGAGCTATGACGAGAAGTACATACAATGGACCACACTGCGACAACAAAGGGATCAAGATGTGCATGAGCTGACGAATTTGTTCCATACATTGCGCACAAAGTTGGGTATCAAAGATTCAGAGAAACATCTGGTGCTAAAGTATCGTGGTTGTCTGCACAGATACATTCAGGAG
>CM076581.1:930123799-930374932 GCA_034641835.2 Pinus albicaulis | reverse complement strand
CCCTCTCAAAAGGATAAAGATTCTTTAAAAATATATTATGTGGTGGTTCAAGCCTCCATTCATGTCCCTTAAACCTTAGGAGATACATGTTTGGCTTAAGGCATAAGTTTCCTCCCTCAACCATGGTCAAGACTACTTTAAATGCCTAAAATATTTCTATTTGAAAGGTATTACCTTCTTCTCTCAATAACTTCTAGAGCACTAGTACACATAAATACTACTCAAACCCACCTAGTGGCATTGACATCCCCAGTCATAAACCAAGAACACCCTTAGGAGGCCATGTGTCATTGATCAAGGTATCCTGATTGATCCTAGATGGATAGAAGCTTCCTTTACAATGCAAGCTTAATTTTTCCTCTCCTAACCATTCCCATGCCCCATAACCCATGTTTGAGGTGACATTATTGGCCCTAAATGCGTAAAGGTTTTCTTAAAGCCTAAGGCTAGGGTTTCCTCTCCAAACAATGTCCAAAGTCCCATGACTTGTATATACTCTAAAAACCTTCTAATAGAGCCCATATCCCTTCCTAAAGTCCAAAGATACCATAGAAAGGTCTCATGTGGTGGTTCAAGTCCTTTTTCATGTCCCTTCGTCCTTGGAAGTTACCTTTAGGGTTTGAGACTTGAATTTCCTCCCCCAAACTTGGTCATGGTTACCCTTGATGCCTTAATGCTTTATTTAGGACCTATGACATAACTTTATTTACTACTCATTTTTAATTCCCCAGGACATATACCTACTACTAAAAAATGCCTAGTGACATTGACATCCCCAATTATAAGTCAAGGACATCCCAAGAAAACCAAGTGTGGTTATTTAAGTCATCCTTCTTAGCCCCAGATGGATAGAAGCTTCCTTTATGACCTAAGGTTAACGTTTCCTCCCTTAGCCATGTCTAGGGCCTTAAACCCATGTTTGAAGTGGAATTATTGTCACAAGATGCCTAAAATAATTCTCTAGGGCCTAGGGCTAGGATTTCATCCCCTATAATGTTCAAGGCATTGTGACCCAAGTATAGTGCTAAAAAAATTCCAACAAAACCCATATCATCTATTACAAGCCAAAGATACTTCCAATAAAACTCATATCCTATGTTAAAGGGAAATGATCCCACTGAAATGTTTGATTAATGGTTTAAGTCCTCATTCATGTCCATTCATCCTTAGAAGCTACATTTAGGGCTTGAGGCATGAGTTCACTTCGCCCAAAATGGTCAAGGCCGCACTAGATTCCTCAAAGATCCGAGGCATCTAAAAAAGGCCATGCTCTAGAGGCCTCAACGCTTTTTATATGAGATGGTGTATGGGCTTCTTCTCTAGATCATTTATAGGGTCTTGATGCACACACCTACCACTCAAACCCACCTAGTGGCACTGAAACCTCTAATCATAGGCCAAGGATACCCTCAAAAGGTGATGGATAAAAGATTTTGTTATGGTTTGAAATTCATGTTTCCTCCCTTAACCATGGATAGGATCCTGAAACTCATGATTGAGGTGATATTATTGGCCCTAAAATATATGTGGTGCTCAAACCTTCTAATAATCTCCATATTAAAACTTGAAGGACAAATATCCCATAAAGAGATCATTTAGGGTTCTTTGAGGACTAAATGATGGATTTTAAACCTTCGAGGCTATGGTTAGGCCTATGGAGAGAGTTTCACCACTTAACTTTGGTCCAAATATTCATATTGGTACCTACTTCTCCTAAAGTACTAATGGTGCCAATATGGCCCACTAAGAGGCTAATGATACACATTGGTTGTCATGTTTGTGTTCAAGCTGTTTTTATTGGCCTTATGAGATCAAGGAATCCTTCAACCATAACTTGTGCTTGAAAATTGTAATAGTGCACATAACTCCACTTGGAGGCCAAATATTCTCCTAATATATTATGCGTTTTTGTTCTTAAATCTTATAATCTTCAATCTTCATTTATGGCCTAAAACTTGGGTTCCAAGGACATTAAGGACCATACCTAGTTTTAAAAAAATCATAATATCATAAATATCCTAGTCACATAGTAAGGGGCCAGAAATTTCTCACACCCGACACAACTGTCAAGTGTCATCCGTCCGGGTTCGAATCTCCCGTGAACTTCAGCTGCACGACTCATTGGGCGGTGAAATAGCTGCAAGATAAAAAACGGGGGAGTGGGTAGAGAATAGTTATAGATTTTGTTGAATGGAATATGTTGTGGGGGCACACGTGTTCAAGCTAACATGTATCATGTGCATGATGGGGCAAGCATTACATTAAATGATATGATGTGATGGGATAGAATTGCAATGGATGAGTAATGGTTCCCATATATATATGTATGACATGACACATGTGGGACAATAGGTAAGTATTTGTCAAAGATTTAATTAATTAATAATAATGAAGCCCATCATGAGATTGTGGCCACATATAAGTGTATGAGGGCAATTATACAAAATTCGTGTAGCCTAAAGTCTTCAACAATATTCTTAGTCATAATAGGACAAGGGACAAAGAAGGCCCCCCTTGTTTCCCACATACTTTGTAACCTAAAGTCTTCAACTATTTTAATTGGGTGCAACAATAATGGGGACATGCAAATCTGGGACTTGAAATAAACCATCATCTCTAATGACTTGACCTGACTTGACCATAATGTTTGAGGACCTTTAGAAAAGTGGGACGTGGACGTGTAAAAGTTACACTGCCAACTTTGTAACCCAAAGTCCTTAACTATTTTAATTGTGTGCAGTAGTGATGAGGGCTGCAAAATTGGGATTTAAAATAAACCATCAGCTCTAATGACCATGGGCTGCAAAATTGGGATTTAAAATAAACCATCAGCTCTAATGATCATGAACCATACTCTTCGAGGGCCTTTAGAAAAGTGGGATGTGGACAGGTAAAAGTTACAGTGCAAAAAATAATATTTGTAAATGAGAAAGATTGATCTTTATTTCTAAAGTGGGATGTGGACAGGTAAAAGTTACAGTGCAAAAAAATAATATTTGTAAATGAGAAAGATTGATCTTTATCAAAATCCACATTATTGAAATCTTTTATTTGTAAATGGTGGTTCTTATTTAATCGAAGATTAGATTTAATATTTATTTTATTTTTAACTCTTCATAAAATACATCTATTAAATTTATTATTATTTTATTTTCAACATTTCATTAAGTGTTATATTGAGTAGATATATGGCATTACTCGCAACACATTTTTAATACTAAAATGTAAAATGCACTTTTCTTTTAATCAAAATTTTAAATTTTTTTTTAATGAATTTTATTTTCAAACAATTACGAGATTAGTTATTTATAGTGTTTGTATAGTGTGATGTAAAATTTATATAAGTTTTGTTTTTTTTAATTTTTTTTTAATACATATGATTTAGGATGTGTGAAAATTTATATAGTAACTTATATACATTATTGTAAACTGTTATAAATATTTTATTGGATATTTCCTCAGAATGAATTTCATAAAAATAAGATAAAATCTATATTATGAAGATTAAATTCATAAAAATAAAGTAAAATCTATATTCTGAAGATTAAATTCTTTTATATTACAAATTTCTTAATTATCGATTGTTGTGTTTGTATGGAATAGATAAAATATGGAAAATAGAGAAAAATAAAATAAAACTACATATCAACCAAAATAAACACAAAGATATGTTTTAGGAAATCTTTACTGGAGAAAGCCGAAGAACATAGAGTGAAGCTACTTTGTGCTCTTTTGTCTAGAATGGAAATAGTGCAAGTACAAAGGAGAACATACTCTCTATGGAGTCACATGAAATTTATGGCCTAATAGGTTGCTACAAAACTTTGACTCCCTTTGTTATATTCTCTCACTCTCACTCCTACTTTCTTTTCTCTACTATGGAACAAGATATAACTAGATAGAATGGACTCACTTTTCCTCCTAGTGGTATGGTTATAACATAGCTCAATAGCTAACTAGTTGTCATGTTTGACACTCTCAACTAGAGTTACAACTTTGACCCTTCTAGAATATTCTTCATAGTCCTCATATGGCTAACCCATTTTCCATGAGTAACGAGGGATGCCATGACATTCACTCTTCCCATGTTGGTAAAACACAATGAGTCAATTTATAGGAGGAACAAATTTTGTATATAAACTTTGATTGGTGTCATTTTTGCAATGTTGGAAATGCCTCTAAGTGTAAAACAATGTCATGGGGTCCTACACTTAACTAGGAAATTTTTATCCCCAAAATACATCATTTAAGGCCTCAAAATGGCCTTGAAAGGTTTCAAACCCCAATTCATCAAACTAGGTCATGATGATAAAATTCTCTTGTAAGATGATTCCTCTAATTTTTCTAGTTTGAAAGCATTGAGATAGATGAAAAATTTTATAATGATCCAATGCATATCATACATCCACATTTTGGAAGTTTTTTAGTCCCTAAAATATTTAGTGAATAAAGTGAAGAGACTTTTTGATTACAGTCTTCCTAGAGGACCATTTAGCCTTGTCTTGGAGTTGTCCCTTCACCCAATCTACTAAAGCTCATGTTTCCCTTGTCTTATATTTCAAAATCTCTTCTACAAGATTGTATCCTCTATCAACTCAACATAGACATATGGAGTTAGGTCCTCTCTGGAAGGTAGGGCCTACTCCTCTTCCTGATCCACCATTGATGGCTCATAGAGTTTGAGATTTTCAACATTCCTCATTGAGTAAATGCATATGTATAGGGGTAGACCATGTTTGTAGGAATTATCTCCAGTTAATCCATGACCATGAACGAGCCACTTGCAAAGGGGAATCCCAAGAGAACCTCAATGCAGCCCCAAAACACCATCTCTGAGCAATCAATTTGGTTCTCAGTGTGAACCCTGATTGTGAGAAGAATACTATTTAAACTACGATAAACATGAAGAATTACTCTAGTCATTCCCAAATTCACAGCTAGGGTGATGGAATTGAGTCAGTTATTCCAGAGTCTGACACTTACACAAGGTGATGAGCATTTTCGTTTATGTGAATTACCATCCCTTATAATTATTTCAATACCTCATGTGTTTATGACATCTCAGTTAGTAACATTGAGATTTTTAATATTAGGGTTTTTAATATTGGCTTTAATATTAGGATTTATAATATTGGGTGTTTTATATATAGGATTTAAAATATAAGGTTTTTAATATCGGGTTTTTAATATTAGCATTTATAATATTTGGTTTATAATATATATGTTGTGACATTGAAATCATACATAAATATATCCAACATATCAATGTGACAAACATTGTGGCAATGTTACATTGGATTGCAATTTCTCCAGTGTCATAATGTGACATTACAAAATTATTCAACCACATTTACGGATGTGGTTGTGCATGTGCTTGATCTACATTGGTCGATGTATATCAAGCACATTTACTAATGTTGTTGTGTTAGGGTTTATGACATTGGGGTTTATAATATAGAGTCATTAATATATAGGGCTTAATACATATGGTTTGTAAGGGTTTATGATATTGAGTTTTTAATATTGGGATTAATATCAAAGTTTATATTATTAGGATTTAATATATAAGATTTTCAATATATTAAGTTTATAATATTGAGGTTTTTAATATTAGCGTTTATAATATTGAGTTTATAATATACATTGCAAAAAAAAAAATTGTAACTGAGAAAGATTAGTCTTTATCTAAATCCACATTATTGAAATATTTTATTTATAAATAGTGGTTCCTATTTAATTGAAGATTAAATTTAATATTTATTTTATTTTGAACTTTTCATAAAATACTTCTATTAAATTTATTATTATTTTATTTTCAACATTTCATTGAGTATTATATTAAGCAGATATATGGCATTACTGACCATGCGTGTTAATCTTTTTAATACTAAAATGTAAAATGCATTTTTTATTTAATGAAATTTATTTTCAAACAATTACGAGATTAGTTATTTATAGTGTTTGTTTATTGTGGATGTTAAATTTAGATAAGTTTTTTTTTTTTTTTTTCTTTGTACATGTGACTTAGGATTTGTGAAAATTTATATAAATTTTTGTAAATTATTATGAATATTTTATTGGATATTTCGTCACAATAAATCTCATAAAAATAAAGTAAATTTTATATGATTAAAATTTTTTAGATTACAAATTTCTTAATTATTGATTTGTTGCTTTTGTATGGAATAGATAAAATATGGAAAATAGAGAAAAATAAAATAAAACTACATATCAACCAAAATAAACACAAAGATATGCTTTATGACATCCTTAGCAGAGAAAACCCAAGAACATAGAGTGAGGCTACTTTGTGCTCTTTTGTCTAGAATGGAAATAATGCAAGTACACAAGAGAACATACTCTCTATAGAGTCACATGAAATCTATGGCTTAATATGCTACTATAAAACTTTCACTCCCTTTATTATATTCTCTCACTCCTGCTCCCATTTTCTTTGATCCATTATGGAACAATATATAGCTAGATAGAATGAAACCTCTTTTCCTCTTAGTGTCCTAGTTATAACATAGCTTAATAGCCAACTAGTGGTCATGTTTGACTCCTTCAACTCTTAACTAGAGTTACAACTTTGACCCTTATGGAATCTTCTTCGCAGTCCTCATATGACTAAGCCATTTTCCATGAGTAACAAGGGATACCATGGCATTCACTCTTGCCGTGTTGGTAAAACACAAAGAGTGAGTTTATAGGAGGAATAACTTTTTGCATATAAATTCTGATTGATGTCATTCTTGCATTGTTGGAAAGACATCTAAGTGTAAACCAATTTCATAGGGTCCTACACTTACTTGAGAAAGTTTTACCCCCCAAAAAACATCATTTAAGGCCTCAAAATGACCTTGAAAGGTTTCAAATCTCAATTCCCCAAATTTGGTCCTACTAATAAAATTCTCTTGTAAGATGATTCCTCTAATTTTTCCACTTTGAAAGCTGCAATGAGATTGATGACAAATTGTATAATGATCCAATGCATATCATACCTCCCCATTTTGGAAGGTTTTTAGACCCTAAAGTATTTATTGAATAAGGTTAGCAAAATTTTTTATTACCTTCTTCCTAGAGGACCATTTAGCCTTTCCTAGGAGTTGTCCCTTCACCCATTCTACCAAATCCCATGTTTCCCTTGTCTTGTATTTCGATATCTCTTCTACAAAATTGTATCCTCTATCAACTCAACATAGACATAATGAGCTAAGTACTCTATGGAAGGTAGGACTTACTCCTCTTCCTGATCCATCATTGAAGGCTCATAGAGTTTGAGATTTTTAACACTCCCCATTGAGTAAATGCATATGTATAGGGGTAGACTAAGTTTGTAGGCATTATCTCCAGTTAGTCCATGACCATGAATGAGCCGCTTGCATAGGGGAATCCCTGGAGAACCTTAGTGCAGCCCCAAAACACCATGTCTGAGTAATCCATTCGATTCTTAACTGGCCAACCCTGATTGTGAAAAGAAAACTATTGAAACTACAACTGACATGGAGAATTACTTCAGTCATTCCAGAATTCACAGCTAGAGTGATGGATTTGGGATGGAATTGAGTCATTTCTTCCAGATTCTGACACTGTTGCAGGGTGATGAGCATTGTTGTTCGTGCGAATAACCATGCCTTAGAATTATTTCGATGCCTCATGTGTTTATGACATCTGGGTTAGTAAGATTGAGGTTTTTAATATCAAGGTTTCAATATTGGGGTTTATAATATTGGGTTTAATATTATGATTTATAATATTGGATGTTTAATATATAAGGTTTAAAATATTACGATTTAATATATAGGGTTTTTAATATTATAATTTATAATATTGGGTTTATAATATATATGCTGTGACATCGAAATCATACGTAAATCTATTCAACGTATCAATATGACAAACATTGTGGTAAAGTTACATTACATTGCAGTTTCTCCAATGGACCACAATGTGACCTTTCAAAATTATTTAACCACATTTACTAATATGGTTGTGCATGTACTTCATATACGTTGATCGGTGTATATCACCAATCAACCACATTTACTAATGTTTTTGTGTAAGGGCTTATAATATTATGGTCTATAATATTAGAGTTTTTAATATTGAGGTTTTAATATATGGTTTGTAATAGTAGGGTTTATAATATGGAGTCATTAATATATAGGGTTTAATACATATGGTTTATAATATTATGGTCTATCATATTGATTTTTTAATATTAAGATTAATATCAAAATTTATAATATTATGGATTAATATATAGGATTTTTAATATATTAGATTTATAATAATAGGTTTTTAACTTTGAGGTTTTTAATATTAGTGTTTTGAATATTGAGTTTATAATATACAATTTTTAATATTAGGGTTTATAATATTGAGTTTAATATTTGGTTTTTTAATACTATGGTTTATAATATTGAGTTTTTAAATATTAGGGTTTTTAATATTAGAGTTGTTAACATATGAGCTTTAATAGTGAGTTTAATGTTAGAGTTTATAATATTGGTTTTTTAATATAGAGTGTTTAGTATGTCAGGTTCAATATATATGGTTTATATTATTATAATTTAATATATAAGGTTTATAATATTATGGATTATTATAAATATTTTTATATTTGGGTTTATAATATTAGATTTAATATTATGATTTATAATTTTTTGTTTATAATGTATGTTGTTTAATAAATATGGTTTATAATATTAGAATTTAATATTGAGGTTTATAATTTTGGAGTTTATATATATATTAGGGTTTATAATATTGAGTTCATACTAATGAGTTTTTAATATATATGATTTATAATATATATTGCAGTGCTCATGGAAATTCAATAATATTAATGATAGCGTTAATGGTATTAAGATTAACATATACACATATTCATTAATAGTATTAATGATATTAACTTTAACATGGACTCTAGGATCTCAATGTTAATTGAATGTTACTTACTTAGTTGAATACATAACTTATACTTATATAATTATTATAATTGATCGGAGAGGTTCATTCTACAACCTAGTATGAGGTGATGTGCTTCATCTATACTCAACATGTAGTTGACACATGTCCCTTTTAAAATAAAAATATAATATTCTTTAAATTTAAAAATATTGTCACTTACAATCAAAATACCAAATAAATATACATATTTGGTTAGTTTTACTTAAAAATATTATAAAGTGTAGTCCCACTCTAACCGTGCTTGCTTTATTGATGTTGATATTACAACTCAATACAAAGGAGATATGGTAAAAATATTTCACTGTCACTCCCACGTTATAAATAAAATATTTCCATGTCCACACGAAATAAGATAATTTTGTATCAAATTTTAAAATTATTTTAAAGTAATTAAAACAAAAAATAGATAATGTTGATATTATTTATATTTCAATATTTTAATTGGATAAGTAAACAAACCATTTATTTTTTGCAAGTGCTATGAGTTCATTAGAGATTGTATCAGACTTCACCTGTGGCTTGAGAAACCACAATCGATGGGCATCTAAGCCATCAAAATCACCTAGGGATCACACCCAGCCTCAGCCACACCAACCCTTAACGTGACTAGATTTTTACCCACGGAGATTCGAACTGGTGACCTTCAAATCAAGGAGTAACTTAACAACACACCCCATCACCATCTATTCTATGCCTGACGAACTTAGAAAATAGACCATTTTAATATCCATGTTAATTAATTTATTTTAATATCAACTTAAGAAAAAACATAAACATATATGCATGCATATGAACCGCAATTAAAATTTTCAATGTGCAAAGAGAATAAGCAATTGAAAGTAAAAAAAAAAAGAAAAAGAATTCATTCCTTATTAATATAAAATTAATGTGACATTTAAAAATTATTAATAATAATTTAAAAAATCAATGTGCATCAAAAATAAAATATTTCAATATACAAAATTAATAAATATTGAAATGTATTTTAAAATATATTAATTAAAAAAAAAAAGTTTAATATTTTTTAATTTTTTTTTTTTTGCGCTGCGCATGCTGCCCTCCCCTGCACTGAAGCTAGGGTCTATTTTATATATTATATATGATTGCTAATAATAATAATGAGGAGGAAAAAGTGGTCTATATATTATATAAAGTAATTGAAAAATTAAATTCCGATTTTTGAATGGAGGCAATATCTTTTGAAATTCCATTTTAAGCTATTTTATTACATGTATTTAAGAGATTTTTAAGGGGTTGAATCCATTTATGTATTAAAAAATGCAATTTAAAAAAAGAATGAATATATATATAGAAAGAGAGAAATTGATCTTAACCATTATTTTTCAAGTTGCAATTTTTGGAGGTCTATTGTTTTTTAAATTTTGCACTATAAAAAATATTTTCACCTAAAAAATTTGATCCCTATAGTCTCTTGTTAGATCTAAAATTAAAATGAATATATACTAATTATATAATAAATTAATATTAATATTATATTAATATTAAATCTCTACCATGAATCTAACTATTATTAATGTAATTGTATATATATACTATATATATCATATTAACATTAATAAATGTAATGATGTTAATTATTAATAATACATTTTAGATTTAGATTGTCCATGGTTATTATAGCTTAAGTCTCTCAACAATATTAATCGAGTCATAGTTGCAAAGGGACATGGGACAAGAAGGTACCCATTGTTCCTAAGATAACATACTCGTAACTTGACGTCTTCAATTATATTAATTAGGGAGGGATTGGGACATGCAAACGTGGCACTTAAAATGAGCCACCATCTCTAATGATTGGACCATAAAGTTTTAGTGCCTTTCGAATAAGGTGACGTAGACGTGTCAAGGTTTTGCAAATGATATGCCACGTCGACGTGGACATGTAATGCTCTATATTTTGTCTTATTGAAATTTGATGACCATTGTGTTTACAAACTCTCAATTTATATTAAAATTAAACTTGTATTGTAAAAAGCGAGGACATAATGTGTTTCCATGTCATTGAATCCGTACTAATATCTAGTGTGATAGATTTAGAATTATAAGGAAATGAGGAGATGACGTGGATGATAGTGACAGTTTCTATCAACCATCTTAACGGCGCCGCTGTATAAGAATACCGGAGACCAGATTTTAAACTTTACTTCCAGGGTTTAAAAACAGATCTACGTATGCTCTACGTGGGAAAGGCATGGAAATAAATGGTTGTACCACAGTTGCTGTGAGCATACATGATTGTTTATTGTCAGATAAACGGTGAGTGGTTTCCCAAAAAAATTGCATGGGAAGGAGAAATTTGGGGAAACCTTTCACTTTTATGTTATAATGGTAAAGTTATGGAAATAAAAGGTCCCAAAAGTTTTGAATTTTATGTTATCATGGGAATGATATGGAAATAAAGGGTTGTCTACCATGGTTATTGTGAGCATAGATTGTTATTTATGGTCATAAAGGGTTATAGTATTTTTTTTATATGTAAAGAAAAAATTAAAAAAAAAGGTAAGATATTGTAATAAAAATATTTAATTTTATGAAATTTTTAAATATATAATAAATTTAAAATAATTATTATTTAAAAAATATATATATTATTTAATAAATAATATCAAAATTTATATGAAAATAGCAATAATTTTTTATTAGATGATAATGGAAATTATTTAAATCTAATATAATTTTATTTAATTTACATGGATCAACTATTTTCCTTTTTAATAAGTATGTTATATGTCTAAAGAGAATAAATAGTAGGTAATTTTATTATAACAAATTAATTGTTATGGATGTTATATGTTGTGGAGTTTTTGACTGAAATCAAGTGAAACAATTTTTGATAAAATAGTGATTTCTTAATGTTTAAATTGTGTTTTTGATTACATATAGAGATTTAGCACCCTGAAAAACTCTCAGAACATTCAAATTGTGGAGAGTTTATAACTAAAACTTGTGATTCTAACAAATCCCTGTCGGATTTTCGACAAATTCAACCAAAAAAATGTTCTCGGAAAAGCTCTAGAATGTATAAATAATAGATATTACGACACTATTGTGTTGGCGTTGTTTAGTTTACATCACCCTATATCCTCTCACCATGATATATCATGTATATTGCATTTATTGTGTATATGTCTAAAGAAAGCCATAACATCCAACATATGACTTTTTAAAGATGTTCTGAATTTTTCTTTTGGGGAATAAGGTATGGACTTTTTTCTCTAAATTATTTCCAAGGTTTTGGGAAATGTACTTAATACTTTGAATTATTTAGTGGTATCTATATCTGTAGTCATATGTCAAGGATAAATTTGTTTGAGGCATCCCCTTTTTTTGTCCTAGATGGCTAGAAAATTTCCTTATGGCCCAAGTTTCATATTACTCCCATAACCATATGTAAGATCCCAATACTATGTTAGGTGCCATTATTGGCCCCAAGTGCTATGAAATCTTTCGGGCCTAAATCCAAGGAAACATGACCTAAATATAGTGCTAAAAAACTTCCAATAGAGACCAAAACTCCTCTTAAAGGCCATATATTCTGTAGAAACATCTTATGTGGTGGCTCAAGTCCCCATTCATGTCCTTTCAACCTTAGCAGCTACCCTTTGGGTTTAAGGCCTAAGTTTCCTCCCTCAAACATGGTTAAGACTACTATAGATACCTTAAATATTCTGTATAACCTAAGGCATGGCCTTCTTCCCTCGATCATTCTAGGTCTCTAATAGAAATAACTTCTACTCAAAACCGCCTAGTTGCATTGACATCCCCAATCATAGGCCAAGGACACCCTTAGAAAGGCATGTGTCATTGTTTAAGGTGTCCTTATTGGCCTTAAATGGATAGAAGCTTCCTTTACCAGTTAAGATTAATGTTTCCTCCCCCAACCTTGCACAAGGCTACAAGACCTATGTTTGAGGTAACATTATTGGCCTAAATGCTTAAAAAAAGTTGAAGGCCTAAGGCTAGAGTTTCCTCCCCCACCCATGTTTTAGGCATCATGACCCAAATATAATCTAAAATCCTTCTAATAGAACACATATCCCATCTTAAAATATAAAGGTCCCATAGAAAGCTCCCATGTGGTGGGTCAAATCCTTTTTCATGTTCCTTCAACCTTGGAAGCTACCTTTAGGGTTTGAGGCTTAAGTTTCCATCCCGATCAATCCTCAAGGTTATCCTACACGCCTTAATGATTTCTTTAGGACTTAAGTCATAGCCTTATTCCCTAAATCATTTCTAGGTACTAGGACACATACCTATTACTGACAACAATGTGGTGACATGACATCCATAATCATAGGCCAAGGACATCCTTAGGAAACCATGTGTGGTTTTTTAAGGAATCCTTCTCGGTCCTAGATAAATAAAAGCTTCCTTTATGATCAAAGGTTCATGTTTCTTCCCTTGGCCATGTCGAATACCTTAGGCACATGTTTGAAGTGGCATTATTATCACAAGATGTCGAAGTACTTTCTTTAGGGCCTATAGATAGGGTTTCCTCCACCAACCATGTTTAAAGCACCGTGACCTTGGGAATATAGTGCTAAAAATATTCCAAAAGATCTCATGTCATCTATTATAGTCCCTTCCAATAAAGCCCATCTACTCTCTTAAAGGTGAAATATCACATAGAAAGGTCTTATGTGAAGGTTTAAGTCTTCATTCATATCCCTCTGCCCTCAGAAGCTAAATTTAGGGCTTGAGGCATGAGTTTCCTCCCCCCATAATGGTCAACGCTTCTCAAGATTCCTCAAAGCTTTGAGGTATCTAAATAAGGCCATGCTCTAGAGGCCTAAAATATTCATTTAGGACCTAATGCATGACATTATTACCTGGATCATTTATAAGGTCTTGGGGCACTTACCTATTTCTCAAAACCACCTAATGGCACCAACATCTCCAATCATAAGGAAACGATACCCTCGAAAGGCTATGTATGGTTGTGGAAGGCATCCTTCTTGGCCTTGAACGGATTAGAGCTTTTATTAGGACTTGAGGTTCACATTTCCTCCCTTTGACCACGTACAAGGCCCTGAAACCCATATTTGAGGTGACATGATTGACCCCAAATGCCTAAAATCTTTCTTTATGGCATAAGGCTAATGTTTCCTCCACCAACCATGTTCAAGGCATCATGGCCTAAATCTAGTGCTAAAAACCTTCCAATAGATCCCATATCCCTCTTAAAGGAAAAATGTCCTAAAAACATTTGCTATGTGGTGATTGAAGTTCTTATCATGTCCCTTCAACCTTAGAAGCTACATTTAGGACCCGAGACCTATGTTTCCTCCCACAACCATGGTTCAGGAAGTGGGACTCATACCTAGATGGGAAAACCTTCTAATGAGGTCCATATCCCAACTAAGTGGGAGATGATACTCTTAAGATATTACATATGGTGGTTCAAGGAATTTTTCTTGGAGTTGGATTGTTGGACGTTACTTTAGGTTTTAGGGCCTTATCTTCCTCCATTGAGCATGTCAATTACCCCATGATCTATACTTGGTGCTCAAAACCTTTTAATGATGTCCATATAACAACTTGAAGGACAAATATCCCTGAAAGAGACCATCTATAGTTGTTTGAGTACTTAATGATGTCTTTTAAGCATTGGAAGCTAGTATTTAAGCCCATGATCAAGTTTCATCACTTGACCTTGGTCAAAATCTTCAGATCGTTACTTGCTTCTCTTAAACACTAACGGTGCCAATATGGTCCATTAAGAGGTGAAGGATCACTTTGGTGGTCATGTGTGGGTTCAAGGTGTTGTTATTGACCCTATATGCATAAAATTGAGGAATTCTTGACTCATAACTTATGCTTGAAAATTGTAATGGTGTGCATAACTCTACTTGGAGGCCAAATATCTCCCTTGGAGGTCATGCATTTTTCTTGCATTTTAAATCCTATAATATTCATTTATAGCCTAAAACATGGGTTCTCCCCAACCATATCTTGGACATTGAGGCACATACCTATTTCTAAAAAAATCATAATATCATCAATATTTCCAGTCACATAGTACGTATATGTTTAAGAGGTCATGTGTAGTGGATCAAGGTGTCATTCTGGAACCTTGATCCTTAGAAGCTTCCTTTATGGTATAAGGCTTATGTTTCCTCTTAAAATGTTTAAAGACCAAAAAATCATGTACCTAGTATAGAAAATGATCAATAACACCCATATTGCAAGTGAAAAGACGTGATAGCTCTCAAAAGTCTTCTGTAGTGGTTCAAAGTGTTTTCCATATCCATGTTTACCAAAAATATTACTTTAAGATCCACTGACTATATTTCCTCCAATAACCATGTCAAGAGCCTAGAGAGTGATAACTAGTATTGAAAACATCCTAACAATGCAAATATCATTATTTGAAAAACAAAAATTCCCAAATAAAATGTTGGTGATTCAAAATGTTAATAATTTTTAATACTTAGAAACAATCTCTATAACCTAAGTACCAAGTTTCCTTCTCTCAATATGTGAAGAGCTTTAAAAGCCCAAACATGTAACTAACAGTGTGTATATGTTTCTAAAAGCATGCATATGCTCCTACAAGTAGTATATACATTATTAAAAATACGAATGTTTATAATATTGCTTAAATACTTTTAAGAACATGCACGTACTTTTAGAAACACTTACAAGTCACTAAAAAATCAAAACAACATATGATAGTTTGGGAAGCACGAGGCTATAAAATTAGAAATGAGTGTGCATTTTTTCAGAATGCTAACATATTTTTGTGTGAGTGCGTTTCTACTAGCCAGCCATACATAAGCGCAGTCTTAAAAAATTCCATAAATTAACTTGTAAAATAATCGGATTTTAGTTAGATTGATAAAATTTAGCAGAAAATTTTGAAAATATATATTAAGCCTGTCAAACTTAAAAATATTAAATGTCTCAGAGTTTGTGAGAATTTATGATAGTGATGAATCTATTTCTACTATATAAAAAAGATGGAAACATCTCAACATTTTGATTTTTTGAATTTTTTTTTTTTTTATTATAATCGAATCAAATCTGCAGACAACGCTGTCGTACAATCTAAAAATATATGCTGTTGCTATCATGTAGATTTCTCTGTCCTGGTCTGTGAGGCTAATTACCTGATTTGCTATGGTGACTATTTCAAAAATTCACTGACGGCAGGGACATCGCCACCGCAGTGTCACTGTTATTATAAAGTTTTACAACTCTTCACTAACTTGTTCGCAGAACACATTTAAATCTGATTCGAGTCAGTGCCAGAAATTTCGCAGATGCGAATCACCTGTCAACAGTCCGGGTTCGAATCTCGCCTGCACAACACAGTGACTGACCTGAACTGCATCTGCGCGACACATTGACTGGCCTGTACACACTATCTATGATCTATCAACCTATGTCAACCTACGTCTTAGCGTACGTAGTCGGTTCCTTCTGAAAAAAAAAAGCGTACGTAGTCGGAACTCTGTAATTTACACTGAATTATCATGAATGTGACCGTCAGTGGTATGCGGCAGATTACATCTCGTGTTTCTGCGTACAAGAAATAAATATTTTGAATTGGGCGGTGAAATAGCTTCGAGCTAAAAATAGGCAAGTGAGTATAGAGTAGTTACACTGTTTGTTGAATGGAATATGCGGTGGTCGCACACGTAAGCCAATATGTATCATGTGCATGATGTGGCAATCACTACATTACGTGATGTGATGGGATGACATGGTAATTGATGAGTCATGGTTCTCATATTTATATGTGTATAAGATAAAATCTGAGCATGCACCCTATATTTTATTAATCAAATAGAATTATATATATATATATATATATATATATGAAGTGTTATTTTAAGATAGGGGAACTATCTTGGACACACAATAAATTGGTTAAGATAATATCTCAACCATACACCAAATTAGGAACATATAGATTTAGCGAACTCCTATGAAATAGGAACAGAGTCTTTACATAAAAACTCACAATTGAGACAAGTAGCAATTACATATTCCAAAATCACAGATATAAAGTAACTGATAAGTATTTGTCAAAATTTAATTAGTGGTAAGTTTCTTATTTCGCCCTCACATGGATGTACGACCCTTTTCTTTTTTAAATTGTAATGGATGGCGGGATTGGCTGCAAAGGAAATATATTCTTCGTCTCAATAGGGATTGAGAGCTTAGAATGCACCACGCCCATATTTAAATGAAAATGAAAATTAAATTGAATTGAAACGCTTCGTTTGAAATAAAATCTGATCGGGGTTATTTGAAACGAAGTGCAACTCCTCATTTCTCTGCCACCTGCTTGGACGTTCGATTACCTCTCTCATTCCATCCATAGTCGGCCCGCTGTTGTACGCTATTGATTTTGCCCGCTACTATGACCCTGGACGAGGACGAGGACAATCGATTGGGCTGGCCTATGCTTCAATTCACAACTCATTCATAGGTGAGAAATTATTTCCAATCACGTTTCAATTGATGAATGTTTTGATCAATTTCATGATCCAGAACGGTTAGTTTTTAGTTGCTCATCGCCATTGTAGACCAGGAATCCTTACTTTGCAACCGTAAATTCTTTGGCAACGCTCAACCCTTCTTCTCCTTTAGGCTATGTTACCCAATCTTCTTAGGTCCCCATTTTTAGCCTGGAGCGTTTCCATACCCTCTCTGAGAGACACGTCATTGAACTTGCCGAGGCTAATTTCGTCGAATCTGTTATCACTTGGGGAAAACCATGGTTGCTGAGAGAAATCCTAAGGTAACCTCAAACGAATTTTAGGTTGAAAGTAGGCTCTTCAACTTGGAGGGGATCTTTTTGTAAAACTCAAATACTCTATGGTCACTGTAGTATAAGGTTTTCTGCAATTGAGTTCAGGTGGCCAGATTTGGATTTAGGTATGATTTAGTTGGATGATATTCAAAACCTACCATTGGACATGGAGTCCAGATATTAAATAAATGAGATCACAAATCTAATGAGCAAGTTTTATAAAGCATGGAAGCAACAAGTCCTTTGACTCTTTGAGAGATTTAGAAGAAAGAGATGTTGAAGCAAAACAAAGTTTATAAATGACTAGAATAATAAATATTAATGACTGGTAATTTAAGAGAGAGACATCAATGAAATCCAATCTCATAAACTTACATTTCAGACATGGAAGAAACAATTAATAACAGGCAGGGAAATGTAACACATGTATTTCCTCCTAATTGCTCATTAAACACTGCAAATACATTTAAAATTGCTCAAATATAACAAAACTACAAGTGTTTTTTCAATAATTTCCACCTTGTTTCATTATTCATAAATGATCTTATAGAGCTTTACATAAAAATGTTTACAACATAATAATCTCCCTATTGATTACATTAGTATGAAATATTTGAAATATCTTCAAGTTCATGCATGTCAAATCTTCCAAGCCTATTTGAATTGGAAGTAAGTAAGGATTACAATTCGAATCGAATTGATTAATAAAAATAAAAATTTATTAGGATTTTATTTAATTAATAAAATATATTTAATATACTTAATATAAATTCATTATATTTATTAACATACTTTTTATAGTTAAATTATTATACTATTTTAGATAGGATTTAGATTATAAAATACTTTTTAGACATTAGAATAAATTTTCATAACCTATTATGAGATTATAGATTATAGAAAAAATTTAGATATTAAAATAAATTTTGAATTTATTATTGATAATAAATTAATTATATAAAAAAAATTAACAATTAAAATAAAATATTGTAGAAATTTAGAGTTAGCATATTAATTAAAATTAATTTATTAATTTTAATAAACCTTAAGGGTTTATAATAAATGATAATTAAATAAATATTAAATATAAATATTTATTAAAAATACAAAATTTTTAAAAATTTTAAAAAAATATTTATTATTTATATTAATAAAAATTGTAAATATTTATCATCAAAATTAGAATTAATTTATAAAAAAACCTTAGAACTTTTTTATAAAACTAATTTTTTTAAAAATAAAAATAAAATTATTTTAAATAAATTATAGAGTTTGTTGGCTCTTCTCATCTCATCTCAACCCTTCACTATTTATACCTTTTGCGACTTTCTTTAATTCTTCATTAATTTCTCTTTCTGAAGATGGATCCTCGTTGGGATTCGAAACGTCGACAATCGTTTTATGATACTGTGGATAATCCAGATTCTGCAATCAACAAAAACCATAAAAGTTTGAAAACCATAGCCTATATGTTGTTGGATTCATTGATGGATATAAGAAACAATAGGTCGAATTTCATGAGGTGACATCCAAGTCACCAGCTTTCCATGAGCCTTTCCCTCACGAATTCCTGAAAAATAGGGTTCAGTCATCCATTTGAAACTTCAAAACCATGATAGATGTTAGAAACACGAGAGAGGTTTTTGTAAATGGGTCCGTTATGAAAAAAACCTCTTTTGGTTTTGTAAAATTCATTCTCATTTGTTTGTAAACTGATTTTGAAAAATTTGTTTAAAACATGAAAATACTAAATTTCCAAGATTTTAAAACCTAGGTTTCAAATATTTCTTCGAATCTCTCAAACCATTGGACTTGTGTGAAAAATGAAAGAGACTTTTTTAAATGAGCCTGCTACTAAAAAAAACATCCTTTGATTTATAAAATTTCATTTCCAACTATTTGTAATCCACACCCAAAATTACTCCCTTTTACAGGAAAAAACATATTTTTAAACCGACATTTTTTTGTCGCTGACAATTAGCTTGCCAATTATATTAGAAATGTTGATAAGCCCGTTGTCAGTGAATTTCTTAAAATAAATTATCATAACATTAAAATGTTGATAGCCCAACTGTCAACAATTTCCCTGTTTTAATACAAATAAAATGTTGACATTCCAACGATGAACATTTTCTGAAAAAAAAAAAAGAATTCTTAAACAAAAAATGAAATTTTAGAATAACATTGTGATAACAGAATCAATGATGGATTTATTTTGCAAGGAAACCACTTATTATTGATTTAGTTTGATCTTCATGAAATGAACAATGCCACCCATCAAAAGCAAAATGATCAACTTCCTACTGACTATATTGTACGTGGTAGACAACAAAGAGAAAATGAATGCAAATGAGGACAAGACATCGAAGTAGGTGGAAATATGGAGTGAAATTCAAGGTTCCAACAACTAGGAGACAATGCTTGATCCTATGGACAACGTATTTTGAAAGGAGATAAATCAATTAGGTAGCATATTGAGAAACACAACCTTTGCACAAAAATGGTTTGATTTTAAAAAGTGTTGATTCAGAATACTCTTAAATGTTTTTATGTTGATTTTGAAAAGTGATGATGCCAACATCATCCCCTTTTTTTAGAAGACTTATTTTTTACTTAAATTTTTCTAATATATTAAATGCTAATAATTATTTTCTAAATGTAACAATTTTTGAGGTACTTGACTTCTTCCTCTTCACTTACATATTTTTTTAAAGTGTTTTTTCAGGTATTTTATTTTTGTTTTTTTTTTAATTTTTTTTTTAAGAAGTGAAATATTTGATTTTTTGCAGTGTTAAAAAAACAAAAAAGTTCAAAATTTTAAAGTGTCAATTTTCTATCTAATTATATATTGTTAAATAATATTTAATTGCACATGAAATAATTGTCACTAAAAAAACAAGAATTTTTAACAATTTATATAAAAAAACACATTTTGAATATAGAAATAACTGAAAAAATACACATTTTCCATCTTTTTTGCTAAAACCAATATGTCAAATAAACCATTTTTATAGGAAAAAATTAACAAAAAAGTATACAAATTAGCATTTTTTGTGAAAAGTTAATTACAATTTTTTTCAAAACTTACATGATTCACATAAAAATGAAGTGAAAATCATATTATAAAAATATTAAACATATAACAACAACAATTGAATATTTATTTCTACTCATAAAATGTGAGAGTAAAAAAACATTACAAGTATATCTTATGAATAGTTACAAAAAATTAGCTTCATTTGGAAGCTTAACTTAATGAATAATCACTAATATCACGTAACCCAAGCTCTTCATCTTCAAGAGTTTCATTATTGTGCTCTTCCACAATATTTTCATCATTGGCTTCAGTTTCATCATTTTCCTCTTCTGATGGATCTTTGATTTTTGTGAACGCCCCAAACTATGTCTTTCCAATCATTCCATCTAATGGTGGTTGAGGTTCTTTTGATTTTTTTTCCATGCGAGATTCATTAAAATCCATTTTACTCAAACTAACTTCTTGCATTGCATCTGGAAGAAATTGAAGAGCTTTGATTATTTGATGAATAAATTTTCATTGTACTGGGTATTTTTCAATGGAATTGCAATTTCTTCCTTTTTGTAAGCAACATGCTAGTGTTGTACCTAATCATCAAGTACAAAAGAAATTTTTTAGTAAATTAGTATAAACATAAAAAGTTAAAAAAGAAAATAGTGAAATTCATTCTTATATAATAAAACTTACCTGAGCCTGAAAATAAATCGAAAACCCAATCTCCTTAATTTGAACATAAATCTAAAAGATAGTTAATCAATGATTGTGGTTTTTTTATATATGTTAAATATCTCTTCTTTTGCTTCTTTATCTTCATATGTTAGTTTTTTACAAGAACATCATGGACCAATACTTGGCTATGGTTATTTGCATCTACTTAATTGAAAAGAATAGGCTTGTAGCTATCATCCTTTGTCCAACTTTCAACATGAATGAACTCACGGTCACTTATAATTGGTTGATTTCTGCCACAAATAAGATTTGGCTTTTGCTTGTAACATGAAATTGTAAAATCTCAATTAACTTGTACATAATTGATTTTTTTAACATTACTCAAACTTACAATTTAAATGTCTTACCATGTAAGTTGCATCCTTGACTTTTCTTTTCCCTTGAAGTTTGATAATAACAAACCCAATTGTGTGTATGAATGAAATGTCACAGATCTCCAAAATGGTGATGTTGTGACTTCTATAAATCTCGCAACCACTTTACTAAATGCTTGGTAAGTATAAGGGTCACTATCATATTCATTGTTTGGGATATTGAAACCATGAGGAATATCTGTAATAAATGGGGAATAATCCCTTTTAGGTATGAGTTTTCCAATGTCTTCACAATCACTTGATTTTATTTGATAGTGGATAGCATGGAGCCCATTCCAAATGAAATTTTTAAGACTGTGATCAAGTTCAACATCACTAAGATGTTGTTTTCTCATCCTTTCATTTTATTTTTTTCAATAAAGCTTCTGAAACTCTTTGGTGCTCCATTTTCATCCTTCTTCATCTTTAATAAAATAAACAAAATCGATGTATAAGTTATAAATTAAAAATAATATACATATGAATAGAAATGAATGTATGAATGAACATACCTTTTTAAATGTAAGATAAAAATCTTTTAGCACTGATGTAGAACTTGAATTTGGGTAGTTGGGTACAACATCATCCCAACTATCTTCATTCAAAAAATTTAACCATTTGTTCTTGTATTCTCATATAAACCTTGTGACTGAATAAATGAAGTAAAAAATGTTAATATAATATTATGTTTAACAAATAATACCAACAAAAATATATTACATTTAACAGAAAGTTATAATCCAAAAATAAGTAAAAATAACAAACTTTAGAAATTCCTCATACATTTCCTCCATTGATAATTCTTCTGATTTTATATGAGATATTATTATTTTGACAATATTTTCATCCTTCACTCTTTGCATTGATTTCCAAGATGTGATAGTCATATCTTCTGGAAGGAGCTTCATTTTAGGACCCGATTTACTATTGGTACATATCAATGGTTTAGAATTTTTGACCTTCTGATTTTTTATGCCAACATTCTCCCACAACTAAAAAATATGATCAATAAATTCCCATATCTCTCTAGTTCTAAATTCAAACTGGAAAATGTTATCCATATCTCTGAATATTTCATAATTTACTTTTCCACCTTTTGAACTTACTTTTTCTTCGATTTGATAACCGATTTCCATACAACATTCCTTCTAGAATGCATTATAAACCTTTGTCTTATCACCACCACATTTTTCTTCAAATTCACTATGAATAAATCTGATCCTTTAGATGAAAGTCATAGAAATCCTATACTCATTTTTTGAATTATGATCCCGTGCCAATGAATTTGCTTCTGTATCCGTTAAACCAACATAAATGATACATTTCATTGTTTCAAAAAATGGGTTATTGGGATATTCCTCCATTAATTTCCTTTGAGCTTCTACTGAATGGTTTCCCCCAAGTACATAATATTTGTATTCAAAACATTTTTACTTCTAAAATGATTCTTTGTTAGGAACTTTACTTGGATCAACAAGAATAACATAATCAACGACATGGGAAAAAGGGTTTTAACTCAACAATGTTTTCAAATTGTGAACATGCAAGTGATGTGGCTTTTTATTTTGATATTTGAACTGTCCTTCATCTGGTTTGTAGACTTGAATGACATTAAGTTGAAATGACTGACCACCCTCAATTAAATTTGTCTTCGTCAAATGATGTCGAATGGAATTTTTTTTTGTTTTCATAACACCATCCTCTAAATCAACTCCCAGTGTAATGATTTCCCTGCTTTCTTTGGAGTTTTCACTAGGCCCTTCACTGTTGTCCATGACTTTTTCAGAATGAGAAATTTTTTGTTTCTTCATCCTATTGGTTATGATATTTTCTTCAATTGAAACAATCTCCTCATCATCAACTAGAAGGGAGACATTCTTGGGCATTTTTGTTTTTGTTTTTTTATGGCTCTTCTCCTTTCTAACATCCGTTCTAATCTGATCTTCATATATGGAAACACGTTCTTCATCTTCATCTTCAACTTAAGCTTCAACTTCAACTTCCTCATTTTGAAAAGTAACATGTCTACCTTTACTAGATTGATCCCTTTGATACAATCTTGTAGCGTCATGAAGTATTTTTTTCTTCTTTCCCATATTTTTTGCTTCATATTCATGGAAAATGGAGACGAAATTCATAATATCTCACTCTATATAATATATTTACCCCAACATTATTGAAATGCCCTCAGAAAAATCCTATAAAACAAAATATAATATGTAAATATTAACTAAGTTATTAAAAATACAATGATACAATCTGAATGACACAAAAATATAAATGTAAATAAAAATACTTACAATCTTCTCTGCAATATTTTGTACGATTTGTTTGCATATATTTGAAGAATCTTCCCCTGTGTTATACATCAAAAATGTAAAATGATATCTATGTTTATCATGTGACTTGGGCGGTTTTGATAGTATATAAACACTTTCAGTATTTGGAATAATATATAGGTCTAATACTTTTCCCACCAGGTCATAACTTTCAACATCAAAATTCTTACTAGAATACAGATATAATTGCAGAGATTTGTCTTTTATATCTTTTAGAAACCATGCATATTTTGAACGATTCACTTCTCTTGATTTCTTCCAGTATGAAACCAACTTCTTTTATTTTGTGGATGCATCTCCCACATTTTCAAAAATTAACTGGGGTGTGGTTCGTCCAACAATGATTTTTGAAGGCCCAATTGTAGCTTTATATGGTGCAAATGTTGACATTGGCCCAGAAATATTGACAGAAACCTTCCTTGATGCCATTTTCCTGCAAACATATATATCTACATATAAATTACTAAATCACAAAAACAAAATATCTTACGTAAACAAAATAGAAAACTCGTTTAAACAAAAATGATATTTTTATACATTTTTTCCCCGACATAAACTACAAAACAATTTTTTTTTTACATGTCATCTCCCCAACACCCCTACTTTTTTTTTTTTCTTTTATAATTTGGGGGCCGATTCTCAGAATCGTCCCCCAAAATTTAAAAAAAGTTATTTTAAAACAAATTTTTTTATTTTTATTTTTATATTTTGTCCCCAACTCCATTAAAAAAAAAATTAATTTGTTTTTATATACCCAAGGGGCCAATTCTGAGAATCGGCCCCTTTGGCATTAAAAAAAAATAATTATATGCCCAAAGGGTTGGGCATATATATATATATGTGTGTGTGTGTGTGTGTATGTGTGTGGGTGTGTGTGTGTGTGCAAGGGGCTAATTCTAAGAATCAGGGCCAATTTCTTAGAATCGGCCTCCCTGGCTTGGGCACCCTCGAGCTTGGGCAGACGCCGCCCCGTGAGCGTGTCCACCTACAGGATGGTGCTGTGGGTGTTGTGTTGCGGGCAGACGCGCCCACGGGGTGACGTCCACCCGATCCCGAGGGCCACCACTTGGGCGCCCTCGGGCTTGGGCGAATTCTGCCCCTTGGTCGCGTTCACCCCGACATCCGCCCCCACCAAGGGTGCTCTGGCCTAAGTGGGCATGCCCACCGACCCCTTGGGCATGCAAGGCGATCGATTCTTAGAATCAACCCCTCTGTTTTCCTAGGGGGATGGTGGGCGCACACACTTGGGCTAGAACGACCATTTGTTGCCCTAGGCGGGCCTACCCACAATGTGCATGTTAATTTTTTTTTCATTATAGACAAAAAAACAAATTTCTTTCATTTTCTACCTAAAAAATTTAATGGTAAAAGCTAGTAAATTTTTAACTGTTTAAAATAACTTGAATTTAATTAATTTTAAAATTTTACTAATTTCTAGAATAATAGAAACAAAACTAACCTTTCAAAAGCGAGAATCTCCCGTTGACAATGTTGTTGCTCTAGAAAATCATTCCATGCTTTTAAACAAACCTCGAGAAATCTTGACGTGATGTGTGGAATAGTGAAATTGACATTTTTTATAAAGAAGAAATAAAAGAATAGTTTTCGGTAGGGTGAATGTGGGATAAAAAACATTGATGAATATTACAAAAATAAAATTTATAATTTAGTAAAGTTATATAATTTAATAAAAAATATTTTAGTTTGAAAACAATTATTAAGAGAAAAATGTATAGGGAATTTAATTCGAAATTAAGGTCGATATTATGAGAATATTTTAATAACTAATTTTCAAATAAATCATTTAAATAAAATTTGGAGGGACATACTTGAAGCAAAAAATTTCAGCGACAAATTTTGAAGGGAATTTTTTATTGTTTCAGCTATATATTATCATTGGGAGAGCGATCATTTGCATCATTCAACATTTCTTGTTTGAGTGTTATGGATTCCTCTGATATTGAAGCTTTGTTTTATGAAGAATCAACATCTTCGTTACGTAACAACTCTATTCATATTGATGAATATAACGAGCGAAGTAGTGACATAATGAAAGATGAATATTTTCAAATGAATAGAGAGTCTAAATGTCAACTTATTCCTAATCCTATGGACTATGAGAGCAACAATGACGAATGGCAAGATGAAGAATTTCCAAAAACTAGAGACTCACATTTTCCACTTAGTCCTAATCCTAAGGAATTTGAGAGCAATAGTGATGAATGACAGGATGACAAATTTTCAGTGGATAGAGAGCCACAATTGCCACTTAGTCCTAATCCTAAGGACTATGAGAGAAATAATGATGAATGGTCAGTTGACAAATTTTCAGTGGATATAGAGTCACATTTTCCACTTAGAACTAATCCTAAAGACTATGAGAGAAATAGTGATGAATGGCAGGATGAAAAATTTTCAGTGGATAGAGAGTCGCATTTTCCACTTACTCCTAACCCTAAGGATTATGAGAGAAATAGTGATGAATAGCAAGATGAAATTTTTTTAGGAAACAAAGCATCACATTTTATAGTTACTACTAACCCTATGGACTTTTAGAGCAACAATGATGAAGGGAAGGATGAAGAAATTCTAATAAATTGAGAGTCTCAATTTCCACTTCTAATCATATGGACTATGGGAGAAGCAGTGAAGAAGCTGAGGATGAAGAATTTCCAATAAATCAAGAGTCAAAAATTCCACATAGTACTAATCCTATGAACTTTGAGAGAAGCAGTGATGAAGGGAAAGATAAATATGTTGAGGAATATCCTCCAATTCATTATTTCAAAACCATAGATGATGGTATTGAGAATTTTCATGCCGCCGAAGATGGTAATGATTATTTTTCAAACAATGATGGTGGTGAATTTCCTAGCTATATTGCAAATGATGATAGTAAGAATAGTATTCCTTCTAATGATCATGGAAATTCGTTTTCATAGAATGATGAAATCATAGAGATGTTGCAACAAATATTGTTTGTAGGAGTAGGAGTAGACCTTTTCGTATCAATCCAAGATGTTCTAGTTATACAAGGGGTAGAGTAGGATATATCACGAGAAGAAGTTCTATCAGTGAGAACATTTCAAGTGACTGTTGTAAAAAGGATTGCTTGAAACATATGGATTTCAAATTTTATTTAGAGAAATGGAAGAACTATTTGTCAAAGAATAAAAGCATGTAGAATTCATATTTAGCGGGGTGCATGCAATCTACATTGGTAGGTTATGGTTATCATATTGGGTCTTTATTGCTTTGTAGAAAGGCTTTCAAAATGATTGATTAAATTGGAAATTTTTGTCTATCAAGAATCTAAGATAATTTGGAAAAGGATCCTACATATTATTCAGAAGTTCATCATAAATGAGAGTTTGGGCCACTAGCAAACACTGCAATGTCATCGCTGCAAGACTTATTTTCAAAACATGGAGAGTGTATGCCAAATAGGGATACAATATATATTCTGGATAATTTCTCAAGATGAGAAATTTACAACTTATACAAGGAATATGCAGAAGGTGTTGAAGGAAATGGTTGTTTTATTACATATCAATGTTTAGTGAAAATATGGAGGAGAGAATTAAAAAATGCTCGTATCCCTAAGAAGACAAGGATGGGGGTTTTCAATACATTTTATTCTCTAAAATAAAAAGGGATAAATTTCAAGGAGAAGAAAGAGGTAAGCATTCATAACATTATTATTTTAAATTTTATAGTGATCTACTATTAAAATTCATTTATTAATACGTTTGTTTTATGTTATTTGTAGATTCTATTGTTAAAGCCCTTCAAGAGGATCGCGAACAACAAACAAGTGAAAGGAAAAAATTGTACAAGCATCGAAAGAAGTGTTATGATAATCCAAATAAATATTTTGGTTTGATAATTGATGTTATGGACCAGAAGAAAACACTTCTTCCACAATTTTTCACACACCAAAAAATTTGCAGGAGGAAAATTTTATCTAGTTTCACTTGGTCGGTTGTATGGTCTTCAATGGGAAAATGTCGTTAAGAGTTTACTTCACAGCTCCAAATACTCATAATGATGGAAATCTGGAAATAACCATAATTCATGATGTGCTTTCTCATTTGGGTGGTAATCTTCATGAAATGTTGTATCTACAATTAGACAACACTTGTCATGAAAACAAAAATCAGATTATTTTTGGATATCTAAACATGCTTGTTGAATTGAGATTTTTTCATAAGGTAAAGGTTGGTTTCCTTCTTGTTGGGAACACTCATGATCATATTGATTAGATGTTCAATCATTTTTCAACAACATTGAGGAGGAAGAATGTTGGGAGCTTGCCATCATTAATTGAATGTATTAAGAAATCATATATGCTAGAGCCTATTTTTTACGTGTTAGAAGAAACTGTTGACTTGTGAAGGTTTATTCTCGGGTTGGATGGTAAGGAGAAATGCATTGAACAACTTAATTACATTGGCTTCCAACATCAATTTCGTTTCAAACAAATTGATGGGAAAACACTTATATGGGGCAAGAAGTATTAAAAAATTGCAGAATGGGCGCCATCATTAGGTTTGGAATTTTTGAAGTTCATTCCAGGTCATCAGATATTTGCGTCAAATATATTGTCATTATAATAAGTTAGTGAAATTCATAATGCACTAAGGCAAAAGAGAGATATAGATTATTCTGAATGCCTGGAAGAAATTAAAAAAACCATTAGATATACATATGAGTACTTTGATGTTGCTGATTCAGTTTGGTGGGAGTAATTTTTCAATGATCAGAGTGATATCCTTGCAAGTCTAGCAAATGAAGATATTATTTTGAAGAATCCATTTATTTGGCCAAAAAATGTGTCAAATGAATAGGAGGAATCAAACATTCTTGAAAAACAACAATCACGCGGTATTATTAATTTTACATAGGTGGAGGAAAGAGAAATGTATATTTTCCAGAAGATATCATGCACAACGTGAATCCATGGAAGACCTTTAGAGAGGTTCACTACGGGATATTAAGGAGGGTTGCATGATCACAGTCTTAGCACATGAAGATCCACATGGCTATCCATTCTGGGTCGCCAAGGTTATAAAGGTGATTACACAAATTTAGGATATTACAGGTGATAAATACATTGGTATGCCACAAACACAGACCCATTCAATGGTGTGTACAAGTCAGAGATGGTAGTTGATAAGAAAATTGGTGGAAAGAGAAAAAGAAAGGGTAAAAATACAAATCGTCGCCACACAGACCTCTTAAAATTGGAGGAAGTTGACATACTTGTTTATGACTTCAATTTAAGAAAGAGAGGAACTCTTCACTCCAGGATGATAGAGATTCTTAAGAGGTTTCTACCACAAGAAACAATGTTGAGATGGTAGTCTGTTGAACCCAGTCGTAGAAATACAAGAATTTTGAAACCTCAAGTGGTGGGCATGCATGTTGACTCAGATGGGGCACTAGTTGATGAAAGAGAAGAATATGGAACATCTTTATCTGCATTGAGTCATTCATCTGAAGATGTGAATTCTGATGGCATGAAAGAAAATATCAATTATTTTGAATAATTGTGTAAGAAAATTGATATAAATGATGTTTGCATTGAGAAATGAAAATGATATTTTAACTTCCCTATGATCTTACATGAAGTTATGAGTCATTTTTATGTTTTTTGGATTATATGTTTTAATTATGATGAAATCATTTGTCTAAAATATTGACAATGCAACAATAACTTGGAGAAATAATTTATGTTTCATTAGGTTATTTTAGTCATATAATTTGTTCATAATATCATGGTTGAAATATTTGAAAAGTTAATATTTTTTAATTCTATGAGTGAAAAATTGTGAAATATATTTTATCTTTAACATTATGGCTGGAAACAATTAGATTTTAGGGATTGTTAGTGTCATGATATTATATGTTAAATGACATGTATAAAAATTATTAGAATTTTAATGTGTTTAAAATCTCATTATTTTATATTTAATGTCATTACTAAAAATATGTTGAAATTGTACATGGAAAATAAAAATGGTATTCTAGCACTAACCATTGTGTGTTTTTTCCATTTATGTGGCACGTGAAATTGGTTTTACTGCCATATTTTTAAAATTTTGCAAATTAACACTGGAAAATTTAATAAAACCTCATTCTGGAATACGCACTTTTCATTTTTGGGTCATTTTTCACATTTTTTTGGGTTTTCTTGGCTAGAGTTCCCGTTTTTAGTTATAGTTCCCATTTCAAAGTTTATGTTGTTTAAAATTTGCAATTGAATTCAAGATTACAGTGATTAGGGTTTCCTGTTTTGATTGCTGAGGATTGTCGTGTTTCTCTCAAGCCATTGTAAGGTGGTGAATGTAATTTGAGTATCAATGTTCATGTTAACAATATGCTTGAGAATGCATTTAATTTGTTTTAGAATCATTTTATAAAAAAATATGCTAGAGAATGCATTTAATCACCACCATCTCACTATTCATCTTATTTTTTTTAGTTATCTACCTTTCTAATCATCTACTTTTTAAATGTTTTCAATATGCATGTTACATTTTTAATCACCATATAAATATTCATGATTTAAGAAACATTTATAATTTGTAATAACGTTCCCTTTACTACAGAGAGTATAGTTGACATGGATTATGTAATGTAAAGAGTCCCTGGAACAAAACCTAAAGCCTGAAACAAAATACAACATGAATCACCTCATTGAATAATGATAATATGTGTTTATCAGTATATTACTAAGCCAACACCGTAATCACTTAGATTATTTGACAAATATTTCTATTTTGATCTCAAAATATTTGATGAGGGATAACCTTTCCATACAAAATTCAATCACCAAAAGCGACTTTCCTTTAATTAACTCACAATCCTAATGAGTTGCCTTGGATACAAACTCCCTTAAATAGTTGTGAATCACCAATTTTCATATGATATTGAAATCATTGATTTGTTGTTCAATTTATCATTGTTAGATGTAAACTACACTCACTAAGAGAAAAGTTAGAAAAATAAACAAAATATTGAATTAAACGTACAGATTCTATTTCCTATCCACAATTTGTTTTTTTTTTTCAATGAAGGCTTCGAATTAGTTTTTCTTCATAATGGTCCTTCAATTTAAACCTTAATGCTAATAATAATAGTAAATTAAGATTATTAGTATTATTTAGAGTTTAAATATTAAATTAAGTGTTAGTATGAATTCTTTGTCGAGGTGTACGAAAAAGAACCACTTTAGCTACGCATAACTAATAGCCCTAACAACAATAGAGGCTGCCAAACATCTTCAGATCTGCGATTAGTGATTAAAATGCTACAACAAACAGATCTATAAATGGAAAGACATTAAGCAGTAAAGTAAAGGGTTTGCTCCATGCATCCAACAGACAAGACAAGAACACGATTTTTTTTGAAAGAATTTTATATTACAGGGCACCTGGGAGGAAAACAAGAAGGTGTATCCAGCTCTCCTCAATGGGATGGGTTCTTTGTAGTCCTCAGCACTTCAGATCTAAGCTTTCTCTCTCTTGTAGATGTAGAAAACCCAATGCAGAAAGTAGAGCTCAATGGGAGCAAAATGGTAGAAATGAGACCAAGTGTATAGATCCGGAGTGATCTAATAGGCAACAAAAGGTGAAGAATGATGGGGAAAACCCTCCTATTTATAACAAAATATTGGGTCATTCTAGATCTTGGTGCATGATTAAAATAATGTTAACCAAATCTAGATCCACCTCTATGGAATATTTTATTATTATTTGTTGGAGGGAAAGGGTGTTTGACTTGGGTCAAATTCCTTGATTAGTGAAAAATAAATAAATAAATGATTTATTTATCTTTTTAAGGAAGTGGTTGGGATATAATCAAATAAATAATGATTTATTTGATTAATGGTGGTTGATTTGGTCATATTTAACAAGGAATATTATTAAATAATTATTCCTAGAAAATAATAAGATAACTATGGGTTTATCTCATTAATTTCTTTATTTTTGGGTTAAACATGACTGGGAATAATAATTAAATTATGGTTTAATTAATTATTCCATGAGGAAAATCAAACAAATATAGTTTTGTTTAATATTTCCTTTTGGGGTTTCCTAATTTAACATAGTGAAAGCAGTTTTACTTAGGGTAAAACTGGTCTTACATGGTGTACTTGGGTCCATCTAATGATAATAGGTTAGATGACCAAAAAATGGTGTAACAGATTGCCCCCCAGCGTGCGAGTGTCAGGAGCAAATCGTATGACCGAAGTACGTTGTAAGAACACAATCACTAGACAACAAAAGGGGTGTGAGAGAGAGAAATGTGAGGTAGATAGTGTGCTGAAGGACTAGACCCTGAGGAGACGAGACTCGCAGGTGCAACAAGTCTCTTTTTATGAGAGGGTACATGTGCTGAAGGCGGCGGGGGAGGCATACCTATGCCCGCCGTGACAAAGTACAAAAGAATAGTGTGTCCAGTAAACCAGGGACCGAACCATAGAGTACAGTTGGCATAATCAAGAGCCAGATAAAAATACAATGAAGAGTCTCACATACATGCTGTTCCTGGGATAACAGCCGGGACTAGTACAATAATATCTGAGTACATGAGACAAATACAACCCAAATGCCCCCTGTAAATGGGGAAGGGCTCACAAAATCTGACTGATACATGCAAAGCAAAGAGGCGCTGCAAGTGGCTACGGCCAACATCATCAAATATCTGGAGCTGCATCGAATGCTGCAAGGAAGAGGTCATCCGGGCATGTGGGGGGCTACCTGCAGGGCCACCCCCTCATGAGGGTTGAGACATCTCACACACACCCGGGAATCATCAAGAGCTGCTGCTGGGTCACTGGACTGTCAAGTATACGAATCTCGATCATGCTGAAAGGAGCTGGAGAAACAATCAAGTCAAAGGGAAATGAGAGATCCCCCTGCTTGATCCGAGGCACCGAACAAGAGTGGAAGCTGGAACCAAGGTACACCGCCCTCTAGACCTTGCTTCTGGAATGAATGTGCTGATGTCGACAGAAGAAGGTCCGCCATAGGTGAGGCAATGAGGGATCCTCAACTAAGGCACGAGAGAAAACAATAGAGCGACGGACAGACTGACACTAATGACAATAGTGGAAATGGGAAGGACTGAGTAGCGAATGGACGACTTCCCTTGTTAGAGCATAAAGAACATGGATGACATGGCAGCCACTGACACAAGATCATAAGGGATAGGGGACAGTGAGACTGAAGGTCAAAATGTGCGACGCAAGAGAGAGACCAAGCAATGAAGGGTGGAGGGCTATAGTGGGGTACAAAGGGACGCAGGATAGACTCCATGAATGCAATGATGACTCAACTTGGATGCTCTAAACAAGGGCGACTTGATAGTGCGCCACACAGTAAAGGCCCCAATGGGGGGCCATGGAAGCATGAGTACAAGGTGGGCACTCATGACGAAAATCGACACGAACATGGACAAGTAAGGGAGCGATATGGTGCCCCAAGTACAAGTGTCGTAAGTGAGGAAATTCGATTTTAAGGAGGTGAGTTGGCCCCTCTTGGACAAAATGGGTCCGGGGAAGGAGAAAAAAGAAAGAACAAATGCTGGCTATCTAAAAGAAAATAAAACATGCATTTCAGAAGGGAAATGCTAAGGGTAATATTTCTTAAGATAGAGTGCGTTGCGAGGACTAGGAAGGGGATGGCCTTTGAAATCCTCTAAGAGGTATGCCCCTTTACCGAGCGCCTTACTGATGATGTAAGGGCCTAGCCATAATGAGTCGAACTTCCCATGACCAAGGACATCGTGGGCCTGGTCATATACTAGAACAAGGTCGCCTTCGTGAAAGGTATGAGGCTGGACTTTTCGGTCATGATGAGCTTTGGTGTGTTTGTTGGCCGCTTCCGTGGTTTGCAAGGCAACACGACGGTCTTCAGAAGCACGCTCAAGCATGATAAGTCATTGTTCTAGAGGTTGGGTGTCAGGGAGAAGTTCAACAGCCAGATGAAGGGAAGGGATTTTACACTCGATTGGTAAGACAACCTCCTCTCCAAAAACGAGGTGAGGAGGGTTATGGTTGAGGGGCATGGGTGCCCCCGAGCATGGTGTGGTCATGCCAAAATGTATTTAGAAAAAGGGGAATCTAAACACATTTTAATGATGTGGTGTGCCATTTGTTCTCGTTATGGTTATGTAGTTTGAGAAAGGAAATGGAGGATTACCAATCTCTTTTGGTACTGCATATGGGGATCAAATGGACTTTAAGTTTCCGAGTTGGCATACCTGGTGTCACTCTCCCAAAAAGAGGATTTGGAGATAATGAACTGATGCTCTTGTAGAAAAGCTATAGGTTGGTCAAAAATAATGTCTAAGAGACTGGGTTGCTGACGGAAGAGGAGGGAACGATAAGAGGTATCATCCCTAGAGTGATCGGAAGTGATATGGGACTTTAGAGGTTCTTCTAAATGTGGAAGAATAATGGTACTAAAGTCAACACGACCAAATACACTAGGAGAGTTATGGAGAATTGCTTCTCTTGGTCTCTCAAATGTGGGTGCCCCCTTACCCAAACATTGGGTTTCGATGTAATGGCCACAAGGTGGATGTGGTGTGAACACATGGGTTCGATGTAAGGGGGAATATATAAAGTCAGGGGTGGGAATTTCTTCCATAATGTCATCATCGTGATAAAAGATGGGGTGACTGGTGGAAGAAGGACCACCGAACGTGGTGAAGCAACCTGAATCATCATCATGAGAAGAGAGATTCACATGCGCATCGTCACAAGGGGTGACCGAAGAGTAAGTAGATAAAGGATCTACCGATGTTGAGCCCAAGATGATCGCTGAAGAAAGGTCAAGCGAAACAACAGGGGAGGATTCAGATGGAATGGTCCCCGAGGGTCTCATGGATGATGATAGGTAGAAAATGTTGGACGAAGGCTCCGTCATCTCGACATCGGGAGGGGGAATGTCAATGGGAGCAGTCATATCTGGTAGTTCTGCTGAAGCAGAATGCGCAAATATGGGAGAGGTGTACTCATTGCGCTTGGCCTCGAATTGGTGGACCGCGGCAATAGAGGTGCGGAAGTCCTCGAGGCGGGGACAAATATGGGTGTGATGGCCATGGATATCACACAAAGCACGGGGGTGGTTGGTGTGAATAGTCTTGGGGTTCTTGGCTGCGGTTGTGGAAGGAATAGAGGCTTCTGGGACCGCGGACTCAGGGAACGTGACATTAACCATGGGCTTTAGATGAAGTAATTCAGGACAGGGATGGGAGGCTTGACCGACAACATCACACAAAGCACCCTGGATGGTATGCTTTGGAGGCTGAGGAGGAGCAGGGTTTGTCGGAGCAGCCTTGTCCTTTGATGCCCCCTTGCGGGCTTTGCCCTTCTTACCCGAAGCGGTCGCAATAGGAGGTGGTTCCTGTTGAAGTGACTGAGGCACTGATGCAACGGGAGAAGTCATGGGGACCGGTTGAACCGGGGTCAAAGCGATATAAGGTTTGGGTTGACCAGGCAAGGTGGGGGCTGGAGGATCAAGGTACCAAACGGGAATCCCAAGTGTCAAGTTAGGAAGAGAGAGGGTGGCCATGACTGGTACCATGTACACTCCTGGTGGGGGAGCTAGGAACGGTATCTGACCAGAGGGGGCATGGCCAGGTGGGACGACTCCTAAATGGCTAAGGCCTGGAGGAACCGTGCCAGGGGGATAAAGGGGCTCATGATACCAACTGCAGGTGAAGGGCTAAGAGCAGGTTGCGGAGGGCAAGGTTGCTGACTAGCCGAAGCAGGTTGCTTGAGAGCAACCCGAGACGATTGCATCATGCAAACATTCGATGAGCTGGGGTCAGAGATAGGAGGAGGGGGGAGACTAGGAAAAGTTCCAAGCAGGGAGGAATCCTTGTAAACGTCGGGGGAGACACTGGTCAAGGAGTCGACGGTTTGCTTGTTGGCTACAGAAGAGATGGTCGTCTCAGGTGAGGTCTGAGATGTTGGCTCATGATATGTCAACTGGTAAATGGTGACTATCTTTCCATTATGGGGGAAAGACATCTTGCGGAAAACCGCGGATGGGACAGAAGACATAGCATACGTGTAGCTTCGCCCCAATAGAATGTTGTAGTATAGCGGGGCGTCTATGACTTCGACGTCAATGCAAACAGTCTTACGGGCGAGGGTGATAGGACAATTACGAAACAGGCCAATGGGCTGGGAGGCATGACCGTCCCACGCTCGAAGGGTGATCGTGGAAGGGGCCAGCTCGGGGGATCCGAGTTGCTTCCAAACCGAAGCGGACATCACGCAGGTGGATGCCCCCTCATCAATTATACAGCGGGACACGTTGGCGTTCCGGATTTTGACGGGGATTTGGAAGGCGACGGAAGGAGGAAGAGGAGGATGGTCCAATTGAGTGGCATCGAAAACAATCATTTGGTCATCAGCAGGATCTACAGTGCCCAGGGCAGATAGCAGAGCCTTATTTTGGGAAGGGCACGATTGGAGGAGTTCCAATGTGGAAATGGCAACAGGAGATTGCGCCAAATCATCTACTATGCTATACGAATGAGCAGCTCGACCAGAAGCAGCATTTCGGCGTAATGGTCCTTTAGGAATCTTGGTATGAACCTCAACTTTGGGTTGAGGGATATGTAAGGGACCATTGGTTGTCGAAAGAGGCTCTGTAGAACCTGCAGAAGGTGACTCGGGGACAGACAGAGCGGGAGGCTTGGGGTACTGATGGGACCGAGTTTGAAGGTTAAGGTCGATGGTTAGAGGTGGATCAGAGTTCATCATGAGGATCTGGTAATTGGAGGAACCAGAAGGGGAAGGTTGAGTGGCCACCTGTCCATCAGGTGGTTGGGTAGCCATGAATCTCTACTGTGCATCCACCTGCTCTTGAGGGGGCGGTGACTGCTATTTCAGGGGTTGAGAAGGCAAGGGAGGCGAAGGTGCTGATGCTGGAGGAGCTGGAGCACTAAACAGTGGATACGAATAATAAGGGGGTTGGGTAACAGTATGGTGAATAGGATGTTGGGCAGAAAGAGGAGGCATGCCGAATCCTGGATGCGTGCTACCGGGAGGGGGAGAAGTGCAGGAAGTGGTGCCCCCTCCTCTAGGAAAACCATAACTCATGAGAGGTTGAGCGGATGGATGAGAGATAGATCCAACGATACTGTCGGCGGCATGAGGTGCCCCCGGTGTATGGGCATCACCGGGTCTAGGGAGATCAGGTAGGACAGTATGATCATAACCTGTCTGAGCATAGATCAGGTCATATTTTAACGCCATTTGGAGGGCATCTTCTTCGGTTTGAGGAAAATGTGATGCGACATCTTTCCCGATAGGGGACAAGAGAGATCTAAGGAACCAGTCTATGTAGACACGGTCTTCGAAGGTAGGAGATTGACATAGGCTCCGTCTTCTTCGCCATTCCTGGACATGGGTAGAAAGGCGGGTCGAAGAGGTTTGCTTGAAGGAAGTCAAGAGTTCGATACCGGTGTCATAACGAAGGGGAAGCTGGAAGTAAGATAAAAAAGCCCGGGCAAGAGTTGCAAAGGTGGTATGGGAGGAAGTGGGCTGATCAACATACCACTTAGAAGCTTCGTCTGTAAGCGTGCGTTGGAACAATCTAAGACGAACATAGTCATTGGTAATGGAGGTAGATGAACACCACATGTGGAAAGATCGAACATGATTTGAAGGATCTTCTCCAGCACGACCTTCAAACTTTGGGATGTCGGAAGGGAGCTTTGTCGGCATAGCAGGCCAACTAGCATCATGGTGTATAGGGTCGTTTATCAACCGGTCCAATCGGGGACGCTGAGGCCTGCCAAGAAGGGGAGCACGGGTGAAGCCGACGTAGTTCCTGTGGTGGTTTTGCTAGTAGTAGGGCCGGCATTAGGGCCGGGAGAACCGCTAGTGTTAGGCCCTGGACCAGACATAGTGAAGGTGACAGGGGGAGAACCAGGAGGAGAAGGAGGACCCGATGAATCAGGAGAGGAGTCGGAGTGTGGACTCGAAGGTGGACTGGCTCGACGACGGTGGGTTGGAGCAGGTCGATCGACCGGAAACTGAGGATGAAGGCCAAGAAGTCTCCGGGATAAGCGCCTTGGGGGCACAATGATGACAGGAAGAAGGAAACCGACAAGGGCAGAAAGGGACATAATCAATTAAGGTCAAGGGCAGAAAAGGTGCAGTGACAATTGATTTTAGAGTCTTTGCCAGGCAGTGTTAACCAGGCACTTCTTCGCTTAGGGTCAGTGTGTGGCGTGCGTTAATTTTAATTTTTAAACCCTTTCCGTTTTGAGAGCAAGAAAAAAGTGTGCTGCGTAGCTGAAAATAAATCTGCAGAGAACAATATAGATTGCTGAAATAACAGAACATTTAACAGCTAACCATGCATTAATTGAACCCAAAAAGGCGGGTCTCTCAAAACTACTATAAAAGAGGGCAAAAATCTATTCAAAACACACGTAAAAAGAGGCCAATAGATCTAGGGTCAAAAGGGACAGGGATCTAAAGGAGAAAGCTGCTAAAAAGAGGCGCAGATCACAGCCAAGAGGCAGAGGCAAGGTGGCTGGAAAAAAGGGGAAATCAGCAAAAAGCGGAAGGGACAGGGATGAGGTCCTAAAGGGGGGTCCAAACAAAACTACAAGAGGTGATTTGAAAGGAAGAAAAGCTGATTAAAAGGGATCTGAGGATGAGGTATCAGATCTGAAAAAGGGAAGGCTGAAACTCTGAAAAATCAGACACCTGAAACAACTAAAACTCTTCCACCAAAAGTGGAGGGTACTGAAGCCCTACGGGGCTAGTTTCCCACTTAGATGAGCAAAAGAAGATCAGAAACAAGTCGAAACGGGTTGAGACAGAGGCTGGAAAACCCTGACAGAAGCTTCAGAAAAACCCAGAAAAATTTCAGAAAAACAGCAGAAAAAAGTCCAGGTCGCGGTTTTTGACCATTTTTTCGCTCCGGTCGCAGTTTTGGGGCTGTTTTCTGCGACCTGCACTTCTGGGACTCTCGGCGGCAGATTTCAGAAAAAAAATGTCGTCTCAGCTGCGGCTGATGTCGGTCACCTGCGCAATGGGGCCAGAAACACACGGAAGTTAGAAATTTTAATGTTTGAGGGCTTTATGAGGAAAAAAACCACATGAAAATAGGAAAAACAAAAAGCTGAAAAGAAACCCTAGGGTCTGAAGTAGCTGGATATGCAGGAATAGGAAAAACGACAGCGGTCGTAATTTAAAACCCGTGTGGAGTCGCCATTTGTTAGTATGAATTCTTCGTCGAGGTGTACGAAAAAGAACCACTTTAGCTACGTATAACTAATAGCCCTAACAACAATAGAGGCTGCCAAACATATTCAGATCTGCGATTAGTGATTAAAATGCTGCAACAAACAGATCTATAAATGGAAAGACATTAAGCAGTAAAGTAAAGGGTTTGCTCCATGCATCCAACAGACAAGACAAGAACACGATTTTTTTGAAAGAATTTTATATTACAGGGCACCTGGGAGGAAAACAAGAAGGTGTATCCAGCTCTCCTCAATGGGATGGGTTCTTTGTAGTCCTCAGCACTTCAGATCTAAGCTTTCTCTCTCTTGTAGGTGTAGAAAACCCAATGCAAAAATGAAGCTCAATGGGAGCAAATGATGGAAAAAATGAGACCAAGTGTATAGATCCAGAGTGATCTAGTAGGCAACAAAAGGTGAAGAATGATGGGGAAAACCCTCCTATTTATAACAAAATATTGGGTCATTCTAGATCTTGGTGCATGATTAAAATAATGTTAATCAAATCTAGATCCACCTTTACGGAATATTTTATTATTATTTGTTGGAGGGAAAGGGTGTTTGACTTGGGTCAAATCCCTTGATTAGTGAAGAATAAATAAATAAATGATTTATTTATCTTTTTAAGGAAGTGGTTGGGATATAATCAAATAAATAATGATTTATTTAATTAATGGTGGTTGATTTGGTCATATTTAACAAGGAATATTATTTAAATAATTATTCTAGAAAATAATAAGATAACTATGGGTTTATCTCATTAATTTCTTTGTTTTTGGGTTAAACATGACTGGGAATAATAATTAAATTATGGTTTAATTAATTATTCCATGAGGAAAATCAAACAAATATAGGTTTGTTTAATATTTCCTTTTGGGGTTTCCTAATTTAACATAGTGAAAGCAGTTTTACTTAGGGTAAAACTGGTCTTACATGGTGTACTTGGGTCCATCTAATGATAAAAGGTTAGATGACCAAAAAATGGTGTAACATTAAGATTATTAGTATTATTGAATATAAATATTATTGAATATAAATATTATTAAAAATAAATAATAATAATTAGTAATATTATAAATAGATAACAATATTTTATTAATTATAATATTAATAATTTTACAGAACAATAACAATATGTTTTTATAATTTAATTATAAAAAAATTATAATTGAAAATATTGGATAATACTGGACATTAATTTAACCATGTATATATTAATATATTAATATTAATTCTTATAAATAAATGACCTTAAATGAATGAATTAATTAATTAATTAATACTACATAATAAATTAATAAAAATTAATAAAATTGAATATAGTCAACTATGGTTGAATTCAGACAAACATTCTCAACCATGTTCAAGCATGGTCAATCAATGTCAACCATCTTCTACCATGATCAACAATATTCAACGTTGATCTTCCATGGTCAAGTCTGCTCCACCATCATCACCCATGATCATAATGGTTAATCAATGTCTCTACATTGAACCATGATCAATGCTGGTTAATCATGCTTGAATATGGTCGACCATGGTCAATGTATTTATGATCAAACATATTCAACCATGGCCAACCATCATCAGCCATGGTCAACGATGGTCAACCATGATTAACGATGGTGGAATTTCATCAACCATGATCGAACGTCACATTGTGACAAAGATTGTCTCGATATGAAAATCAACTATGGTCGAACGTCACATTGTCCCAAATATTATCTTGATATGTAAATCAACCATGGTCCAACATCAAATTGTGATAATGATTGTATGATTATGAAAACCAACCATGGTTAACCATTTTTATTTTAGTGCTTATAATAGTTATCTTAGGGTTTACATGCCTTGGGTTTATAATATTTGTCCCTTCGGTTTAATATTATTCCCTTGGGATTTTAGTATTAATCCCTTGGCTTTATAATATTGATCCCTTGGGTTTATAATATCAATCATGGTAAATCATGGTCATTCATAGCTAGCCATGGTCAACCATGGCCGAATGTCACATTGTGACAAAAATTGTCTCCATATGAAAATCATGGACACTCATGGATAATCGTGGTCAACCATGGTCAAATGTGGCATTGTGACATAGATTGGCTCGATATGAAAATAAACCATGGTCAACCATGGTCCAATGTCACATTCTGACAAAGATTGTCTTGATATGAAAATAAACCATGGTCTAACGTCACATTGTGAGAAAAACTGTCTTGATATGAAAATCAACCATGTTCAACCATAGTCTAATGTCGCATTATGACAAATATTGTCTTGATATTTAAATCAACCATGGTCAACCGTGGTCTAACATCGGATCGTGATAAGAATTATCTCAATATAAAAATCATCAATGGTCAACCGTGTGTTTCTAATATTTATTTTAGGGTTTATATACCTTAGGTTTATAACATTTGTCCCTTGGGTTTAGTATTATTCCCTTGGGTTCATCATCCCTTTAGGTTTTAGTATTAATCCCTTGGGGCTTTTAATATTGATCCCTTGGGTTTATTATTCCCTTGTGTTTATAATATCATTCATGGTTAATCATGGTCAATAATTGCCACCCATGGTCAACCTTGGTCGAATGTTGCATTGTGAAAAAAAATATATCCATATGAAAATCATGGACAATCATGGTAAACCATGGTCAAATGTCGCAATGTGACAAATATTGTCTCGATATGAAAATCAACGATGGTCAACCATGGCCCAATATCACATTGTGACAAATATTGTCTCGATATGAAAATCAACCATGGCCAACCATGGTTTAACATTGCATTGTGACAAATATTGTCTCGATATGAAAATCAACCATGGTCAACCTTGGTATAACGTCACATTGTGACAAATATTGTCTCGATATGTAAATCAACCATGGTCAACCATGGTCTAACGTCGCATTGTGATAAGAATTGTATCAATATGAATATCAACCATGGTCAACCATGTGTTTATAATATTTATCTTAGGGTTTATATTCCTTGGGTTTATAATATTTGTCCCTTGGGTTTAATATTATCCCTTTGGGTTCATAATCCCTTGGGGTTATAGTATTGGTCCCTTGGGTTTATAATATTAATCCCTTGGGTTTATAATATCAATCATGGTCAATCATATCTAGTCATGGTCAACCATGGTCAAATATCACATTATGAAAAAAAATGCCTCCATATGAAAATCCTGGACAATCATGGTCAACCATGGTCAACCATGGTTGATCATGGTCAACAATTTTTTATAGAATGAAGCATGGTCAACCCTGGTCAAATGTCGCATTGTGACAAATAATGTCTCGATATGAAAATTAATCATGGTAAACCATGGTCCAACGTCGCATTGTGACAAATATTGTCTCGATATGCAAATCAGCCATGGTCTCCAATGTTGCATTGTGACAAAAATTGTCTCGATATGAAAACGAAATATGGTTTCCATTGTCGAACATCACATTCTGATAAGAATTGTCTCAGTATGGAAATCAACCATGGTCAACCATGTGTTTATAATATATATCTTAGGGTTTATATGCCTTGGGTTTATAATGTTTGTCCCTTGGGTTCATAATCCCTTGGGGTTTTACTATTAATTCCTTGGGTTTATAATATAGATCCATTGGGTTTATAATATCAATCATGGTTAATCATAACCAACCATGGTCATCCATCGTCAACCATGGTGGAATGTCACAAAAATTGTCTCCAGATGAAAATCATGGACAATCATGGAAAATCATGGTCAACCATGTTTTATAGAATGAAAAATGGTCAACCGTGGTCAAATGTCGCATTGTGACAAATATTGTCTCGAAAGGAAAATAAATCATGGTCAACTGTGGTCCAACACCACATTGTGACATATATTGTCTCGATATGTAAATAAACCATGGTCTCGAATGTTGCATTGAGACAAAAATTGTCTCGATATGAAAATGAAATAGTGTTTCCATCATCAAACGTCGCATTGTGATAAGAATTGTCTCAATATGAAAATCAACCATGGTCAACCATGTGTTTATAATATATATCTTAGGGTTTATATGCCTTGGGTTTATAATATTTGTTCCTTGGGTTCATAATCCCTTGGGGTTTTAGTATTAATCCCTTGGGTTTATAATATAAATCGTGGTTAACCCTGGTCAATCATAACCAACCATGGTCAACCATGGTCGAATGTCACATTGTGACAAAAATTTTCTCCATATGAAAATAATGGAAAATCATGGACAATCATGGTCAACCATGGTCAACCATGGTCGAATGTGGAATTATGACAAATATTGTCTTGATATGAAAATCAACCTATGTCAACCATGATCCAACATCATATTGTGACAAATATTGTCTCGATATGTAAATCAATCATGTTCCAATGTCTCCTTGTGATAATGATTGTCTCAATATGAAAATCCAACATGTTCAAGCATGCTTATTTTAGTGTTTATAATATTTAGCTTAGGGTTTATATATCTTGGGTTTATAATATTTCTTCCTTGGGCTTAATATTATTCCCTTGACTTCATAATACCTTGGGGTTTTAGTATTAATCCTTAGGTTTATAATATCAATCCATTGGGTTTATTATTCCCTTTGTTTTATAATATTAATCATGGTCAACCATGGTAAAATGTCACATTGTGACAAAGATTGTCTCAATATGGAAATCAACCATGGTCAACCATGGTTCAACGTCACGTTGTGACAAAGAGTGTCTCGATATGAAAATCAATCATGGTCAATCATGGTCAACCATGGTCCAATGTCACATTGTGACAAGGATTGTCTCAATATGGAAATTAACCATTCTCAACCCTGCTCAACCATGTTTATTTTAGTTTTTATAATATTTATCTTAAGGTTTATATACCTTGGGTTTATATTTTTTATCCCTTGGGTTTATAATATCAATCCCTTGCGTTTATTGATCTAAGGGTTCATATTCATAGGGTTTAATTTTATTCCCTTAGGCTTATAGTCCTTTGGGTTTTTAGTATTGATCCCCATGGTTTATTATTCCTTTTGGTTTATAATATCAATCATGGTCAACTATGGTCAACTATGGTCAACCATGTTTTATAAATTCAATGATGGTCAAATATGGTCCAACGTCGCACTGTGACAAATATTGTCTTAATATGAGAATCAACCATGGTCCATTGTTGCATTGTGACAAATATTCTCTTGATTTGAAATCAATCATGGTCGACCATGGTCCAATGGTTTATAATGTTTTTAGTATAAACCCAATGGATTGATATTATAAACCTAAGGGGTTAATAATAAAACCCAAAGGGAATAATATTAACAAAAGGGACAATAAACTTAATGAATTAATACTATTAACCATTGGGTCTTTAGTATTAACCCCTTAGGTTTATAATATCAATCCCTTGGGTATATTAATCTAAGGGTTCATATTCCTAGGGTGTAATATTATTCATAGGTTTATAATATTAATACCTTAGGTTTAATATAAATCATGGTATTAACTCGTTGGGTTTATTATTCCCTTGGTTTTATAATATCAATCCATTGGGTCCATTAATCTAAGGGTTCATATTCCTAGGATATAATACTAAAACCCCAAAGGAATAATATTAACTAAAGGTATAATAACCCCATGGGATTAATACTAAAAACCCAAGGAATTATAAACACAAGAGAATACTATTAAACCCTATGGATGAAAATTATAAACCCAATGTATATAAAGCCTTTGATAAATATTATAAGCCCTAAAATAAACGTGGTTGACCATGGCAAACCATCTTTATTCAAGGGTATTTAATATCTTAGGGTTTATATACCTTGGGTTTATAATATTAATTCTGTGGATTTAATTTTATTCCTTTGGGTTTATAATCCCTTATGTTTAATACTAGAAACCCAAGGGTATAATATTCCCAAGGTATACTATTATTTATAGGGTTTATAATTAATATTGATCCCTAGGGTTTAATAGTATTCCCTAGGGTTTACAATTCCTTGGATTTTTAGTATTAAACCTAAGGGATTATAAACCAAAAGGAATTAATATATAAACCCAAGGTATATAAACCATAAGATAAATATTATAAACCCTAGAATAAATATGGTCAACCATGGTCAACCATGGTCCGACATCGCATTGTGACAAGGATTGTCTCAAAATGAAATCAACCATTGTCAACCATGGTCAATCGTGGTCCAACGTCACATTGTGACAAGGATTGTCTCAAAATTAAATCAATCATTGTCAACCATGGTCAACCATGTTTATTTTCGGGTTTATAATACATTTATTAGGGTTCATATACCTTTTTTTTATAATATTAATCCCTAGGCTTTAATATTATTCCATTGGTTTAATATTTCCTTGGATTTTTAGTATTAATCCCTTAGGTTAATATTATTTCCTTTGGTTCATAATCCCTTGGAGTTTAAGTATTAAACCCTAGGAATATGAACACTTACATTAGTAAACCGAAGAGATTGATATTATAACCCAAGGGAATAATAAACCCAAGGGTTAATACTAAAACCGCAAGGTTTTATAAATCCAAGGGACTAATATTATAAATCCAAGTTATATAAAACCTTAGTTGATCATGATTTATATTGAACCTAAGGAATTAATATTATAAACCTATGAATAATATTATACCTTAATAATATGAAGACTTAGACTAATATACCCAAGGGATTGTTATTATTAACCCAAGGGAATAATGAACCCAATGATTTAATATTATAAACCCAAGGGAATATAAACCCTAGGGTTTTTAGTAATAATCCCTTGGGTTTATAATCCATTGGGGTTTTAGTAATAACCCCTTGGGTTTATTATTATCTTGAGTTTATAATATCAATCCCTAATGTTTATTAACCTAGCGATTCAGATTCTTAGTGTTCATATTTATGTTACACGATTTAAAATTAAATAATAATAAATAAAATTTAATATTGAAAAACAATTATTATAAGGAAATAATAATCATTAATTATAATTATAATAATAATATTTTTATTGCAATAGTTTTTTTTTGGTAGATAAAAACAATATATTTATCAATGGTAGATAGAAACGAAGCCTTCATATTATATCAACCACATTAATACTTTTAATGTGGTTGTGCTAGTTAATTAATAATGAATCCCATCATCATGAGATTGTGGCCACATATAAGTGTATGAGGACAAATATACAAGATTTGTGTAGCCTAAAGTCTTCAACAACAGTCTTAGTCAAAATGGGACAAGTGACAAGGAAAGTCCTCATTGTTTCCTATATACTTTCAAACCTGAAGTCTTCAACTATTTTAATTGGTTGTAGCAGTAATGGGGAGTTAGGGGAATTTTGAGGTCTAAAATGGGCCTCCTAAGAAAATTATAAAATAATAATGGAAATAATAAAATAATATTTGATTACATCATCAAATTTTAGAGGGAAAAAAGAAAAAAAAACTTTTTCAACTCATATTTTCAATTTATCTCCCAAAGGTTTTACTCAAATTTCGAGCGGGAGTACTCGTTGGATGCAAAATTTAATTCCTCATCCAAGGAGTAGTCATGTTGCATACTTTCGATGGATCTTGCTACACGAAAAAGGAGAAATACATGAAAAACGTGATTACAATCACATTTTTCATGTATTTCTCATTTTTCATATAGCAGGGTCCATCAAAAGTATGAAACATCGGTCCTCCTTGGATGAGGAATTAAATTTTGCATCCAACGAGTACTCCTGCTTGAAATTTGAGTAAAATTTTTGGGAGATAAGTTGAAAATATGAGTTGACAAAGTAGTTTTATTATTTTATTATTTTTTAATATTTTTGCCCTTTTACTTAAAAAACGGCATGCAGGTGAATGGCATAAAGAGGTTCTTCGTCTTATGAGAACTAAATTGGGAAGAGTAACTCTGAAAAATCCATGAGTTCAGTATCATGTGGACATGAATTGATATTACATGCTTGTACTATGCCTATGTTTATGTTATGGACAAGTAATTCTAAGGGGTACATCAAATAATTGAAAGTAGTGTGATCTGCAACATGCTAGGGTGAGCATGGAGAGTGGAAAGACACTAGAAGCAAGGTTTCTTGTGGGTTCAATGTGTGGTCTATGAATATGCAGTGCTATTGTTGTGTATATGTTGTGCATGTTGTATATTTAGTGATTGTATCTATGGTGATGTGTAATATTGCATATGTAGTATTTTTTACATATGATGTTGTATGCATGTTGTATATATGATGTTGCATATGCAGTTCCAGGTATAGATGGTACTATGTACATGTTGAATATGCAGTGCTATGTACATATGGTGTTGTGTGCATGATGTACATATGGTGCTAGGTTCATTTGGTGTTTTGTGCATGATTGTACACATGGTGTTGTGTTCATGTGGTGTTATGTACAAGTTGTACATGTGGTGTTTTGTGCAGGAGGTGTCGTGTACATGTCGTGCATGTGGTTCTATGTACATATGGTGTCATGTACATGTCGTGCTTATGGTGATGTGTACATGTGGTATTGTGTACGCATTGTACATCTAGTGGAGTGTACATTTGGTGTTGCATACCTGTTGTGCAGGTGGTGCCGTGTACATGTGATGTAGTGCACACATTGTGCAAGTAGTGTGCTTATAAGTGGTACTTTGTACATGTTAGTCATATGGTACTAGTATATGTGTGGTATTGTGTGCATGTCATACATGTTGTGTTGCGGATATGCGGTACTATGTATGTGCATGGTGTAGTTGTGGTATCATGACATATGTATTCGTTGTGTTGTACTGGGTTGCGTTATACACCAGGTGTGGGTGTCTGTATTGTGCAGTGTTGCATGCCTTGTGTGGATGTACGTGTTGAAAATTGTATCTAGGTGCTTGCAAGGTGTGGCAACTAATCCAGTATGTGTACAAAAAGAACACAGGAAGAAGTAAGGACTGATGAAGGATAGGTATCGATATTTTATTGTTTATGTGATATGTGATTTTGAATTATGATGGCTACATGTGATTTATGATTATGGTTTATGATGATTGCATGTGATTTATAACTTTGATCTATGATGGGTGCACTTTGAGCTAACTAGATATGATATATTTATACATGATGATTTGATAAAACAACTGGTTTGACTTGTATAACAGGAAGTGAAAAGAATTTCAAGTGTACCTTATTAACGAGCTACCAATGAGGTATGATGTAAATCTATTTCAATTTTTTTTGAATCTAATGGAAATTATGTTCTTGGTACAAGAAGCACGGAAATTGCCAGTTGGGTGGTTGAAACCTACTTCAATAACTAATAATGTCAGCCAAAGGAATTGAAATAGACAACAGATATCGTTGGTAAAGAACTTTTGGAGCAAGGCCATTGTGGGAAACTGGTGCCCAACAATTTCCAATTATTTCCATTGGCATTATATGACTTGTATGATGGTTTTGAGGAAGTTATATGCCTTGTTTGTTCAAAATTTTGATACGAGGAAGCCTTTCCAAGGGATGGAATTCTCAGGATGTGGTGCCAACGAAACTTCGAAGACGAGTGAATACATGGAAAGGGTGACCATATTTCCCTAAGGACTATGTAGAACAGAAGGGAACATCGAGATGGATTTTTTTTGGTAATTAGCATTGTCAGATGGAACCATATGCACATTGGGAGTGTGCCTTCGAACAATGAGTCAGTAATTTTTCACTGAGAGGACAAGTGGTACATGATTTTAGTGTTGGGCATTGGATGTAGCTTTAAATTTGACAGTGGATTCTAGACTTCCGCGAAAGGAGGTGAATCCTTGTATTATTTTGAAGGTGGAGGTGCGAGCCTCTCGATTCCCTTATTGCTAATACATGAATCATACCCTTTTATTTGATGGTTGATAAAATGTGTATAATTATGTATGTATATTATTGTAAATAATCTATCGAGCTGGTTTATAAAGATCCATAGACAGTATGGTTATTTGTTCGTTGAAGAAAATATTCATGATTATATGTGGTTTTTATTGTACATATCGTAATGAGCTATGCTATAAATATCCAGTAAATGGTATGATTGTCATGTTTAGCATTGGTCATTGTAAATACTGCAATGAGTTGTGCTATAAAGTTCCATAGGAAGTGTGTTTTGTTTTCAACAGCTTATTGGTTTGTAGGTGTGATTGAACACCGAGCACGGGGTTCCCTCTAAGCTTCTCATTCAATTGTCAACCTAGGGTAAGTCTTCTTATTTCAAGAGTGCGAGCACAGTATATGCGAGTGAAATCGGAAATAAAGACTCTATATTACTATGAAGAAGATTAATGAATTCTCGAAGTTCAATCAACTCAAAAGGAATGGAATTTGTAAATTACCGTTAACTATATTGTCTAAATAAGCCGAGTGAGAATAATCTATGATTGAACAACATCCTTAATGAATTGAACAACATTCCTACTGAATGGAACAACAAACTCAATGAATTGAACATCAATTTTTTATCTTAATTTTGCAAGGGAATTCACTTTGAAAACTAACTGGCTAACATTCTTCTGTATTAAACACAACAGGAAATCCTACAGTAATGATGGAAAAGGTCTAATTCTTGGCGATATAAAGCATTGAATAGAAATTGTGCTAAAGATTATAAACAGAGATAGAGGAATTGAGAAAGCGATGAAAATGTCCAATAGTTGTAAAGCTATTACTTCAAACCAGAAACATGAGCAATAAACTGCCTGAGTGGCATAGGAAACTACAACATCACATGTGTAGATGTTTAGCAAGTGGAAATATATCTCATGGAATGCATTAGATTACTAAACATAAATTCTGTAATTAACATACAGTACAGAGGTGAGCGCGAAACTCTCAGGGCTGGGCCCAAACCACCAGAAATCCAACGCGATAGAAAGCTCAATAAATGGTTATAAAAAATGCCAAAATTATTTATTAAAAGGGTCAAGACATGAATACAACTGGACAGTTCTGTCCTGGTATGCCTATTATAGAAAAATAATCCTTATTTTGCCTCCCTTCTCTCATCCATCCTTGGCCTTTTTAAAGGCGATTTCACTCCGCGAAATGGTCTTTTCCAAACGACAACCCACTGAGCGTGGCTGTCATTTGAGTTCTTCGCACGTGGACCTGTCTTTCTGCCTTCCGCTCATCCTTGGGGGTTACGGTGGATTCATGTTCTCTATCTATCAGCTGTCTTTTGTTCATCATCGATTCAATAGCCTCATTTACCTGTGAATAAAGATGAAATAATTCAAATCCTTTTTTTTTTTAAACGTGCTTCTTACCGTTAGTCGATTTGTCCTGATTTTGCATTAACCCTCCTTTCCTTTAATATTAAGACGAGAGAAATCCTAAAAATGTATGATAATTCGAAGTAAAAGTAGGGTGAAATCATACCTTAATTCTAGCCCAACATACTCCCCCACTTACCTATTTGCAGGTGCTCGTGCAAACAAATGGTTGAGATGCAACTGAGTCAAGGAGTAGGCAGGGTAGACTTCTTCCTTGTATGCTCTAAAACCATGTTTCTATCTAATTCTTGCAAAGGCAACATATGTGTGCCCTTCTGGAAGTTCTTAGTCATGATCATAACCCTCAGGGGGGTACCAGATAAGAGGGAATCTATACCTGCATCCTAACCATGCAGGACCCATGTTGAAGACCAGGTTAGTATATGAAAGGAATTTGGAGGTGTCTGCCTTGAATTTTTTGTAGCCAAATGGCTCCCTATTATTTAAATTGTTTGTGGAAGCCATCTATCTTTGTTTGGCTACTGCCAGAGCTGCCTCCTGAATGTCTTCGAAATATTCCCGCCCATGCTCTATAATGTCTTTATGGATGGGTCCCAGCTTGGTCCTTACACCCTTTCTTCGCATGAAATTATTGTGTTGGATGAACAACTGCAGGGGTTTAGTAGGCTCTCCTCTAACCCACAGGTCTAGGCCATGTTCTCTCTTTTGTAAAATTTTATAGGCTTTGGCCCACCTAATATGGTTCTTAGCAAATGAGAGGAAAGCGTGGAACTAAACATCTCCTATAAAGGGACTAGGATTGTTGTCCCTGTCTTCTTCTAGAAAGAAGTTGTGCATGTAAAGTTCACATAAAAGGCGTTGGACCAGTTCATCTTGATCATTGCAACAGTGGACAAATTATTTTATGGTTTTGAAATTTGTGGGCTTCCCTGCCCTAATGACCTTGATTTTCAACAGTAAATATCATTCCACTAAGAATAGGGCATAGTTGGTGGTTGGTGCCTTGTATGTTACTGCATCAGAATACAGAGAACAAATCATAGTGATTTTTTTCTTGGCTTGATCCACTTGGTCTTGTGCCCTTTTTACCTTTGCTTGCTCATCTCTGAGCTGGGAAAATGTTTCATCTTCTGTGGTGGAAAGGTTTGTGAATTTCTTTAGTAGTGCCTGGTACTCTTGTGCTGGTACTACTTCGTTTTTGCATTGTACCAACTCATGCTGTGTTCGAATTAATTTGTTATACCATTTTTTATTGACATCTCTTTCAAATAGAGGAGCATAGGCAGGGGCTTCCTCCGTTTGGGTTCCCTTTTCGTCGGTGAATTCTTTCCTGGTTTGGAAAGGGGCCTCAAAAGTGTCCACCATGTCTGTTTGTACCTAGATCTCAATGGTGCTTTCCAAGTGAGTTTGCATCACAGCCTCAACAGTATCTGCTAGGTCAGTCTTCATTTCAGTCTCAGCAGTCTTTGCTAGGTCAGTCTGCATTTCAGCCTCAGCAGTCTCTGCTAGGTCAACCTGCATTTCAGCCTCAGCAGTCTCTGCTAGGTCAACCTGCATTTCAGCCTCAGCAGTCTCTAACAAATTGGTGATCAATTATGTTTGGGTTTCTGCTGTGGTAAATTCTTTCTTAGGCTTTCGGTCCTTTCTTACCTATTTCAACTGCTTCCTCAAATGTTTTACCAATTTCCTTAACCTTTTGCAGGTTCTGATTAATTTCTTGAACTTATTTTCAGCTAAATTTTTTTTTGGTCTGGATTCAAGAGGGGGTGGAGTAGAAACCTCTTTTTCAAGGATGGCAGTGTCAATTTCAGGTTTTCTTGTGGTGGTGTCTTCTACCTGTACTTCGAAGTTTACTTCTATATGAGGGTCTTGGCTGGGAGAGACAATGCTACCCTCAGGTGTCAAAGGAACTGTTTCCATGATTGTGTTCTGCTCTAAGGGATGGTGTCTCCTGACTGATTTTCGGATTCAGCCTCCTCCTCTGCATGTTCCCCCTCATTCGCTCCATCATTCTCGAGAGGGGACAATGCCCTAAAATCCTGTGGTTCCTCTTGATAGGTTAATACCTCGGTGTGGTCGGAGCTGCTGGTAGTGGAAGACTAGTCTAATGGCTTTTCTTGTTCTCCATCTTGCTCAGATAAGCTTTTAGTTTCATGGGATGCCCTCATTTGCTCCAAGACTTGAGCCATCTCCTCCTCATAATCTTGTAAGGGTATATTTTGAGGGCTTGAGGGTACTGAGTGGGATGGCCCTACCTCTTCTATGAAGTTTGAGGTTCGTTGAAGTCTTTTGGACTGCTTTTCCTTGCTTGGTTCTAAAGTTGAGGCATGGGTCCTTTTCCTTCTGGGTATGTTCATCCTAGGGAGCTCAATTTTGGTTTCGCCAGGTGTTTCTCTAGGTACCTGTGTGGTAGGGTGAACGAAGTTCTCCCAGGCTATTTGTTGCTTGTCCAACTCATTTATGGTGATTAGTTTGATTAGCCCGTGGTGACTGACAACTGCTTGAGGGTTCTTAGCTTTTCTTATTCGAACAGGAGTGTCATGCAATATAGAATTTAAGAAAGTAGTCATGTTAACTGAAATATTTTGTTTAAGCACAACTAACAGTTTAAGTTTACGAGGTTTTACCACATCTTGGCATCCATCACATGTAATGAATCTCTGGTTGAATGCCATCAGTTCCTGCCGCGACTGATGTTGAGAGGTAGGGTTAATATGTTTTCCTTTTCTCTCCAATGGCTCTTTCGGATCCTAATATGCTGTGACTGCCTCTTGTAAGAGAAGGTGTTTCTCTGTCCATTTATCTCCTTCTGATGGTATTCTGGAGACTTCAGCAATAATTTCTTCTGTGACCGGTATAACTCTTCCCCTGAGCCTGGTCTGTCCCTCTTGTAGGTTTTGTAGGAACGCTATTGCTAATTTTGCATCAAATCCTTATAGTCTGTGTAAATATGCTAGCTAGCCAGCTTGCTAAAGGATAGCGCTAGCTGCATCTGAAATTGGGAAGTTCAACGGTTCATTCCAGAGAGAATTTCCTCCCATGGCTGGTGCGTTTTCTTGGACTACTTTCTACTTTTGATTGTGTTCTCTTTCGTCTTTGTTGTTTAGAATTAATATTGTATGCAATAGAAGGGGAAATTTCAGCCTTATGCACGTAACTTCATACCTTAATTGCAATGCTCCTTCAGTCTTATCCACATATCCAACGAGATTTGTGCAGGAAATTCACATGCTTGCTTATTTATGAATAATTACACCCCCTCTGTCGAGGTAAAGGCATCCACATCCTCAAGTAAATCATGAATGCATATGGGGGGAATGTTAGGATTCAATAATCATAGCCTGTACGTGAGAGTGGAGGCCGTGGTTTTCAAGCTTCAAGGATCGAGGAGTAATTGGGTAATTATGAGCGCATACAGTGTAAAGGTGAGATTTGGAAGTTTGTCATAAGTGTATCTCATGCGGAAGTGATCAGAGAGGGGAAGAAAACAGTATAGTTATTATTATGATAGGATTTCCTTCTTCAATCATAAAGTGTGATGGAAGCAAGACTGAGATAGGTAATAATTGGTGTTGTCATCCCGAAGTTCAAACATGTAAGAATATCTTACTTATAGTCACTTATGTGGTAGACTAGAATTATCACTAATTTGAGTAGTGGGATTATGTTAAGAATGGGAGATAATGTATATGTAAGAGTAATTTGCTGTCATTGAAACATACTCTCATGCCATAAGCAGAGCCACTGTTGCCAGCAGGCGTTCATAGCCTCGATAGGGATGCTATTTTAACTTGAAAAATGAGCTAGGATCCTTATGTAAAAGGAGTTATTCTACCAATTTTGTGGAGAGATCACCGTGTTGGTATGATAGCGAGATAACCACAGTGCCACTCACCATAGTTATAGCAAAGTGATCAGGTCGTCTCGTGATGAGACCTCCTGTCCTTCAAGCAGTTGAGAAGGTCATTACCCTGGTGTGGTGGCGATTGTGGTCATGTCACTTGCTAAAATCTTATGAACATGGTAGGTTGGCTAGTAATGAGATCCCCTATCCTCTCTTGAAAATTTTCATATGAGCATAGTAATTTTTTTTTGAAACATAAGCATTTTGATTTATGAGGAGGTCATTGTGCTGGTATGATGGCCAGATAGTCACAATGCCATTCACTAGGATTGTAACATAGTGATCATGGCGTCTCGTGATGAGACCTCCTGTCCTTCAAGAAGATGAGAAGGTCATTACCCTAGTGTGATGGCCAAGTGGGCATGTCACTTGTTATACCCCTATGATCATGGTAGGATGGCTCGTGATGAGACCCCCTATCCTCTCTTAAAAATTTGCATGGAAACATAATAGTTATTCTTTATATATGAAAGGAGGCTCATTAACTCCTTAAGAGTTAGGGATGGTGAGAGAAGTAAAAATAATGCCAATGCAATTAATAATCCTTATTCCTATTTCTTCATATTGGAGGGAAATACTACTCGAAAGTGCAGAAAGCTATACCATCATAAGGTCATGTATTGTATGATAACATACTTGAACTAGGGATGACTTAGCCATTCATTTCATATATGCACAATGTCGGCTTCCAGTTTAAAGATTATAGTGTCAAAGAATCATCATATTGGTAATTTTACAGCTTCCCTCTTCTCTTCAATTTCCACTTCATACTCAGAGATGCCTTTTATAGCTAAGGTGCCGATCGAGGGGAGGATATTGGCAAAGGAAAGAATAAAACGCAAAAACAAGGTTGCTCAATCTAATTGAATAGAAGTTGTTCAATAGGATTGAACAACAATCGTTCAATGAGTTTGAACAGCAAGAAAAAAATAAAACAAAAACATGGCTTTTCAATCCGATTGAAAAATAGATGTTCAATTGGATTGAACAGCAGTTGTTCAAGGAATTTCAACAGTAAGGAAAATAAAAACAAAAAAGTGCGATTTTTCAATCCGATTGAACAACAGTCGTTCAATTGGATTGAACAACAACCGTTCAAAGAGTTTGAACAGTAAGGAAAATAGAACAAACAGACAGTTTTTCAATCCGATTGAACAACAGTCGTTTAATTGGATTGAACAGTAGCCATTCAAAGAATTTGAACAACAAGGAAAATAAAAACACAAAAGCACGGTTGTTCAATCTGATTGAAAAACAGTCATTCAATTGTATTGAACAACATTCGTTCAAAGAATTTGAATAGCAAGGATAATAAAAACACAAAATCACAGTTGTTCAATCCGATTGAACGGAAATCGTTCTATTGGATTGAACAGCAGTCACTTAAAGAATTTGAACAACAAGGAAAATAGAACAAACACACGGTTGTTTAATCTGATTGAACAGCAGTCGTTAAATTCGATTTAACAACAGCCGTTCAAAGAATTTGAAAAACAAAGAAAATAAAAACACAAGAGCACGATTTTTCAATCTGATTTAACAACAGTCGTTCAATTGGATTGAACAACAGCCGTTTAAATAATTTAAACAAGAAGGAAAAAAAATGAAAGAGGATGAGAAAAAGGATAAAATTGTGAGTCTGAAGAATGTACAACAAAATAAGAACTAGGAAAGGAAATTATATACATTATTTATAAATGACGGTAAAAAACTCTCATGTACTTGAGGTTGTGGGGTTATCACCCCCTCTTGCCACAACTTGGATGGTGGGATCGTTGTGTACCTGCTGGAAAAAATATTCCTTTGTGAGATGTTTGTGATAGAGGCATACTTTGTGCCCATTGACTCAAAATGTAGAACCAGACCCATCTATGGTGGTCAAGGGGAGGGTACCATTGTTATCCACTTCTTGGATTTTGTATGGACTAAGCCACCTTGTCTGCAATTTTCTCGGAAAATCTTGGAATCCGGAGTCATAGAGGAGTGCCCAATCCCCTTTCTAGAATGTCTTATTTTTTATGAGGTTATCATGCCATTTAGCTCGCTATTGTTGTATGATCGTTTTGCGTTGTGGAGCCAGTAGCCGTGTTTCATCCAGTTCATTTATTTGCTGGAGTCTTTTAATCTGGGCATCCGTCAAGTCCAATTCTACTTCCTAGGTTGTCCTTAGAGCTTTGACTTCGAATTCAACGAGAAAAATGGGCTCTCTTCCAAATACTTAAATTATATGAGGAATATCCAGTGGTGTTTTGCCATGTTGTGTGATAAGCCGATAGGGCCTATGGAAGTCTAGTGGCCCAATCTCAACGATGTGATGATACTGTTTTCAATAAGAATTGCTTCAAGTTACTCTGTTGGTGCTTTTGACCTATCCATTCGCCTGCGGGTGGTAAGGAGATATGACTTTGTGGGTGATGTGATGATTCCGTAGAGTGGTTGTGATTTTATTACCTACGATCTGTGCCCCTCCATCGGTTATCACTTCTCGCGGTAGACCATATCGCACAAATAATTCAAACAGAAAGTTAATCACAGATTCCTCCGCGGCTCTTGATAAGGCTACTATTTCCACCCATTTTGTTACGTAGTCCATGGCAACTAGTATGTAGGTTTTCTGATTCGATGGTGGGTTGAACGACCCAACGAAGTCTAATGCCCATCGTTCGAATGGTTCTATTACCAATTGTGATCATAGTGGCATTTCATCTTCTTGGCCTGGGTGGCCCATTATTTGGAAACTATCTCAGGCTTGGACATATTTTTTCGCATCTTCAAAGAATGTGGGCCAATAATAACCTAATTTTAATACTTTGTGTCCCATTCTGCGATCTGTGAAATGGCTGCCACATGGTTCGTCGTGACAGGCCCGTAGGATATCATAGATCTCCTCTTCCCAAATGCATCTGCGTATATGCATGTCGGCCCCTGTGTGGAAGAGGTATCCACTGATCCAGGAGAACTTGGGTTGCATTGTACAATCAGCTTCAATTCGCTTGATGTTAAATGCCTGGTAAATTTCCCTACGACCAAGTAGTTTGCTACGTCTGTGTACCATGGTGTTTTTACTGCTACCACAAACAGATGTTCATTGTGAAACTGATTGTCAACTGCTAGTGTGTCATCTATCTTTGGAACTCTGGATAGGAAGTCTACGACCACGTTTTCTTTTCCTGGGCAGTCCTTGATAGTCATGTCAAATTCCTAAAAAAGCAAGAACCAACGAGTTATTCTCCCATTTGTGATATGTTTATTTGCTAAATATTTAATGGCAGAGTGATCAGTATACAAGAGTACTTGATAGCCCATTATATAATGTCTAAATTTATTAATAGCATAAATCACTGCTAGGAACTCTTTTTCTGTCACTGTGTAATTTAATTCAGCAGGAGTGAGGTTTTTGCTGATATAATAAATAGCATAGGGTTTTTTGTCTTCTTATTGACCAAGAACTTCCCCTATCACTGTATCAGATGCATCTAAAGAAATATGAAAAGGCAGCTCCCAGTTAGGACCGCGTAAGATCGGTGCTGTCAAGACTAGTATCTTTAAATTTGCAAAAGCAGTGTCACATTTATCAGACCAATGGAATTCAACGTTTCTAGTTAGAGCATACAAAGGTGTAGGAATTTGTGAGAAACTCTTTGTAAACCTATGATAATACCCTGCATACCCCAAAAAACTACGCACCTCTATCTGTGTGCAAGGTGTTGCTAATAAAAGGATTACCTCTATTTTTGCTGGATCTACATGTATTCCTGCTGCAGAGATATAGTGCCCTAGGATAACGCCTTTTGTCATCATCATCATGTGGCATTTTTCATTTCTTAGGCATGACCTGGTGGAAATAAATCATTCTAGTACTTTCTATAGCGTTCCTAAAGCTTGATCAAAATCATCACCATATGGGGTGAAGCCATCCATGTAAATTTCAAGGCCCTCATTTATTAAATCAGAAAACATTCTGAGTATGGCTCTTTGAAAGGTTGCTGGGGAATTTCATAGTCTGAATGGTAGAAACCTGTAGGAAAATGTACCCCATGGGCAAGTAAAGTTTGTTTTATCTTGGTCTTCGGGGGCTATTTGGATTTGATTATAACTGCTGAAACCATCAAGAAAAGAAAAGAAACGCTTCCCTGCCAATGTATCCAGGACCTGGTCAATAGAAGGAAGGGGGAAGTGGTCATTATGAGTTGCCTTATTCAGTTCTCGATAATCCACACAGATTCTCCATTTCCCATTATTTTTAGGGATGAATACCAGAGGGGAGACCCACTTGCTGTCTGAGATAGGATAAATGAAATTCACGTCCAACAGTTTTTGCAGTTCCTCTTTTACCACTTCTTTTATATGAGGGTTTAACCTACGTTGGGGTTGTCAAATAGGTTGGGCCTCTTTGTCGATATAAATGTGATGGGTGCATAGCTGGGGGTCTATGCCCTTCATGTCTGGGTAGTCCCAAGCAAATTCTCCCTGATACTTCTATAACACCATTATGAGCTTCTGCCTTTGGTCACTATCTAGATTACCATTGATATTCAAAATTTTCCCTGGCTCAATTTCAACGAGTATGTTGTTGCGTACAGTGGTTGTATGTATATGTTGATTATCAATATTTTCCAAGAGATCCTCTTGCGTTTCCTCTTCAAGAACTATTTTCAGCATTTGGCATTTCAAGTTTTCATATGCAGGTGGTTGATTCATAAAGTTATTGATTACATCATCCTTAGTTTGATCTTTAAATTCAAGAACCTCGATTAATGTCAGAGGTGGATGGATACTTTGCTCCCAATATGTATGCAGATTCTTGTGAATGTGTACCATGGGTAAACTTGGTTTGACAGGTGGATAAATGATAATTTTCTTTATGGAATCTCCCTAGCAATGGTCATGATGCCTGTTCGACAACCTATGTAAGAATCAGTGGTTGTTAACCAAGGTTGTCCAAGAATCAAGGGGTGTCCGTCCATTCAATTTTTTGGATTAATAACTAGGAAATCGACCGGATACTCCCATGAGTTTATAGAAACCAGGATGTCTTTCAATATTCCTTCTGGCTTGATAACCGACCTGTCGGCAAGTTCCAACAGCGTAGATGTGGTTTCTAACACTGATATACCTATTTTTTTGCAGGTTCCTGTTGTTAAGATGTTATTGGTTGCCCCTAAATTGACCAATGAGTGGCAGGAGATTTATACAGTTACTATGGGATTCCCCAAGTCATTGTATTTAATGGGGGCCTCCTTACCCAACAATAACTCAAAAAGTGTTCCTACTACATGAACGGTGGGGACAATCTTTGCTCTTTTTGCTTGCTTCCTTCCACACAGTTCTTTAATTGTCTTGGCATAAATGGGGATGTCTTGTATGGCTTGCAGAAGAGGAATTTTGATGAAAAGGTTTCTTAATTCTCCCAAAATATCAAAGTCCGGGGAATCCATTGGTCTAGGTAGTGTTAACCTTTCAGGGAGAGGAGTTGAAATAATCCCAAGATTTTTAGGCTTCCCTTGGTCAACCGCTTCATTTTCTTGCTCCACCCCTGTTATATTCGTTTTTCTGGGCTCTGTTGGAGTTCCAGATTCCAATTGTGGTGGGATTTTCCCTTGTGCTAGCGAGATAATACATCCTGATCTTAGCCTTAGCTCATTACATTGGTTCTGTTCAATTTCGAGGTTGGTATTTTCCATGATCTGGATTAGCTGAATCGGCCTGTTCTTGGGGTTAGGATTGGGTTGGGCTGGTAACTGAGGATGGATGATAGGATGAGGGTTGTGCTGGACATGGTATGGAGTTGGCACTATAGGTTGATTTTAAATTCATGTCCCCATTGGTTGGGGAGCCATTCCCAAAGGTCGTTGCCAATTTTGAGGTCAATTGGTTTGATAAGGGGATGTTGGCCACTGATTTTGATATGGGTTTTTTTGAAAATAAGGAGGAGAACAAGGAAAAATTTTCCAATTATTCCCTATAGAGGCTTGCGCTGGCCAAGGCGGTGTAGGAAACGAATGAGATGGCCAATTGGAGAATGGTGGTTGATTTTTCCAAGCTGCTGAGTGGTTTTTTTGGTTAAACTACGGGGAAGGAAAGAAAAGAGGCAGGTCTTGAGGCATACCTGGTCGTGTTTTCCATTATCGATGTTGGTTCATCAAGTAGACTTTTTCTGTTTCTTCTTCTGCTTCTTTGTAAACTGCTTTGAGTCCTGGGAGTGAAGGGCAGTGATCCGTGGCATGATTCTTAGTGCATATAGACCAAGTCTGAATCGTGTCTAAGGGGCATTCCATTTGGTGGTGCTTCTTCCGACAGTGTGGGCATAAGGCGGCCAAGTTCTATTCCGCTATAGCTTGCTTCTACTTAGCTTGTAGGACATCAAGTTGTGTTGTCAAAGTACCTAGAATTTAAGTTTTGAATTATTCCAAAAGATTACCAAACTTTGCTCTTGTTACGTTGCCACCAGACTGCTTGAGATTTTTCTATGTCAAGTCTCGCCCAATTGGCTTATTTCGCATATTGCCTCGAGAGCACCTGATACAGAGTGAAATAATTTCATCAGACTCTTCTTGATAGATGTCCCCCCTTCCCATGATATTGATTATTTCAAACCATTCTTATTTCATTCCCATAAGTATTGTTGCTTTCAGGATGTCTTTGGATAATGCAGTATATGGGGACCTTTGCAGATTATACTGAAATCTTTCAACATACTCTTCCAATGTCTCATTTTCCTTTGTAGACATATTCAATATTTCATCTTTTAATTCCCAAGTTCGGAAATAATGTTGATATTTGTTTAGACAAATGTTCTTCATTTGGTCCCAGTTATTGATGGTTCCCCCACCGAGTCCCATGAACCAACATAATCATGCCCCCTTCAAAGTAGAGCGGAATAATTTTAGTTTCTGAGGATCAGTGGTATAGTCGTATCCCCTACATAAGACATCGAACTCAAATAAAAATGCATCAGGATCTTTCGAGGTCAACCCATGGAAGGTGGGGATGTTTTGCAGGGGAATGGCTTTCATAGGGGCGTTAGAAGCATGGTCAACAATGGGATATTCCAATGTCGACGTCTGCCTTTGATTCTAATTTTGATTATTTTCCATTTGATTAAAGATATGCCGGTATTCTTCGAGGATTTCTTGTTCAGGAGGAGTGATCTTAGCGGGATTGGGAGACGAGTGGGGCAGAGGCCTTACAACACTCCCTCGATCTGGAATACCAAGCGTCTTGATTTCGACCACCTTTTCTAGGGATTCGGGCTTTAGATCTCCTACTTCTATTGCCCCACTAGTTTCTCCTTCTCCTTCTTGTAAGTTGCAAGAAACTCCCTCTCTCGAAGGGTCAGTACCTATGTGTTCAGTAATCTGGAGGCTTTGTTCAAACCCTTCAATTTCACTGTGAATCTTGGCATGGGCTGCAGATGGTGAGGCTATTGCCTGAGGGAGAGTAGTAGGACTTTGAGTAGGAATGATTCTGGGTCCTATAGATGCCTGGGATTCATCTCTCTTAATTATTTCGTCTATGTATGTCGTTCTACCAAGGATTACCGGTCCTTTGGGTTTTATAGATATTTGCGAATGGTTTTGATTTGTTTATATCCTTTTCTTCCTAGTCATAAAACAAGAGCACCTATTCTACTAATCTTTGATCGATTGCTGAGAAGTGGGTTAGGGTGCATGCGTTTTACTTCCCAGTACATAGGTTCTTACCTCTCATTTTTAATACCCAATGCTTCTCAGCAACAGGGATCAAGGAATAAAGGACGTCGCTCTTCAACACTCTCCCTGGCTACAGAGCCAAAAATGTTGGTTCTCGAAGGTGACTATTATAGGCAACCTCTAAGCTTCTCATTCAATTGTCAACCCAGGGTAAGTATTCTTATTTCAAGAGTGCGAGCACAGTATATGCGAGTGAAATTGGAAATAAAGACTCTATATTACTATGAAGAAGATTAATTAATTCTCGAAGTTAAATCAACTCAAAAGGAATGGAATTTGTAAATTACCGTTAACTATCCTGTCTAAATAAGCCTAGTGCGAATAATCTATGATTGAACAACACCCTCAATGAATTGAACAACAGTCCTACTGAATGGAACAACAAACTCAATGAATTGAACAACAATTTTTTATCTTAATTTTGCAATGGATTCTCTTTGAAAACTAATTGTCTAACATTCTTCTGTATTAAACATAATAGGAAATCCTAGAGAACTGATGGAAAAGGTCTAATTCTTGGTGATATAAAGCATTGAATAGAAATTGTGCTAAAGCTTATAAAAAAAGATAGAGGAATTGAGAAAGAGATGAAAATTTCCAACTATTGTAAAGATATTACTTCAAACCAGAAACATGAGCAATAAACTGCCTGAGTGGCATAGGAAACTACAACATCACAAGCGTAGACGTTTAGCAAGTGGAAAGATATCTCATGGAATGCATTAGATTACTAAACATAAATTCCATAATTAACGTACGGTACAGAGGTGAGTGTGGAACTCCCAAGTCTGGGCCCAAACCACCAGAAATCCAACGCGATGGAAAACTCAAGAAATGGTTATGCAAATGCCAAAATTCTTTATTAAAAGAGTCAACACATGAATACAATGTTGAGCCTTTAGTTAAACTGACAGGGGGGGTGAATCAGTTTAACACATTCCTGATCTTTTAGAACTTTTCATTAAACTTATTTACACCTTCATTTTATATCCAATTTAATGTGTGAGTAATCTTAGGATGTAAGCAGCAAGTGTTAGTATAATATAGCAGTAGACTTAATATGAGAGAAGCAGGTATTAAGCAGATGATACATATCAGATCAATACATAAATATCATGCACAGAGACACCAGATATAAGTGGAAACCCATAAAGGGAGAAAACCACATCTTATTATTGTTGTGATGCAAAGACAAGCTCCAACTCCCTCTCACCACTGTTTTTCTGCAGGCACCAACCTACAGGAGGCTCCAACCTCAATTCTGCAAGCTTCAACTTGCAGGGAAGCACCAACTCCCTTCAATTTATCAAACTGAATGTTTGCTGATTTACTTCAGATATCAGCTCTGTTCTGTAGCTTATCTTTTCTGCTCTTCTTCTCTTAATCTTCTCTGTCTTATTCTTCTATATTCTGCATTCTCTATATTTTCTCTCTCTCCCTTCTTTGAGCTTATCAAATTGATATTATATATAGAAATTCTCACATGACTGTTTGTATTTCACAAGGAATTTGGAGTGAACAGTCATGACTCTTTGGCTTCTGTCTTCTTATTCCTTTTTCCAACTCATTTTAGAATTACTACAATATGTACAAATTTCCATGCTACAATGGGATTTTGTCTTTTCCTTAGGATACTTGCCTTTGCATCACAAACAATAAAAAATTAATTACAACATTTACATTCACATTTTTAATTACATATTTCAATTTTACTCAGCTCCTTTTCTGGATTTTGGCTTTACTGGATTTGTCTTTTCCTGCTGCTGTTAAGAACCTGTTCAACTCATTCCTGTACATATTCCTGTTCACCAAAATTTCATCTCTACACACTCTCCTCTTCTTTTTCTTTTTCCATAATTGCATTCAAGTTTCATGCTCAATCATTTCCCAAGTCCGGGCAATCTCACAATCTCTGCATTGTTCTACACTGGCAGTTCCAATGCTTAAATCTGAAGTGTTAATAAATCATCCATATTCCTAGTACTTTTCAATATTTCACTTAACTGTGTGTAAATGCATCCAAGCTTCATTTCCAATCATATTCCAACCTGGAAATATCACTCTGCACTTATTCTACGTTGGCAAACTCAAACAAATAAGTCTGGTCATTTTTAATGTCTCAATTCAGAGAATTGAGATATTAATACAACATTCCACCATGGCTATAACCCGACCGTCCATCTTCATATAATCCTTGACTGGTACATATATTAAACCACGTCCATATTACACCAATAACCATTATATATTATATATGTTACGGGCCCTTCAATTATTAACAAAGTCCAACAATAATCGGTATTAATTCGCAACCTTAATCAAACACTTTAATATCTTCCATCGGACCTTGTATTAATACTCCATGCTTTTTAAAAAAAGAAATTATAACAACCCTTTAATTCTGGGCCCTACCTATGTAGCCAATCAAATGCTCGTCCGTACCTTGGTTGATTCCATGCGCCATCCAACGGCTGTCATCACGTTTCCCGATCCAACAGATATCGCACAGGCTACTTGCGCAAAAGATAACGCATGATGGCGCATCGTACACGGGTTATCCTCCGCACACCTTGGTTAAACTCCGAGCAAGTTCTACGAACGATCGTCGTTAGATAGCCCTCTTCCAGATCAATGGCTCGTGTCAATTTCGCTCAGCGTCTTGGTACGAAAGTTACTACGCGAAGGCTCACGTTAAACGGTGGTTTTACTGTTCATCCAGGGACACACGTCGATCAATCAATGGAATCGCTGCCCATTCCTTCAATACCACTTTTCGTATAAGGGTGGTGCGGAAAATACCATAAATCGCCGTTACTGTTCTCCATTCCTCCTCATGGTTCCGCTTCTCCCTATGCTCCAAGTTCCGGTCCTCCACGATTTCAATTATATATATATATATATATATATATATATATATATATATAACTTTTCATCACATTTCAAATATATATATTCTTTGTTACAACTATGGTTCCACTCCATTCAATTATACATATATATTTTTCGACTATGGTTCCGTTATACTCTGACGCAGAGTTCCACCATTCATAACCCTTGTGGCTATGTGTACAGTGCTCATCCCAACAGAGCCTATTCACGCTGGTTCATAGAGCTCATTACAATCTAGGTATGTACAATTCAAAACACCACATCGACCAGAAGTCGAGTTCTTCAACTAAATACAGAGAATTTGAATATAAAGTCCGAAAATTAATTTATATTATGTGTAACGCCCGGCTGTATAAAATATTCTCGGAATTTATATATATATATACATATTCTTGGAATAATAGCGGTTTCTCTACAATAACAGTTGTGGCTCTGCCTCGGTATACATCTCTGCCTGCGCCTCTTTGCTATTTGTGATAACGGCTACTGTCTTTGTCTCCTTGTAACTGTTCCTGTCTCTGCATCTGCTACCTCCTTTTCCATCAATGACAACATTTCCAACAGTCTCCCCCTTTGGCATTGATGGCAATACATTTTCTCTGTTTGCCTGCTCTTCCTCCTATTGTTTGCTCTTCCTCCCCCTTTGACATCAATGGCAAAGGGTTTCCTTTTGCATTTCCTCTCTCTGAGTTATGTTTAGGCCCTCTTCTATTGACTTTGTACCATGCTGCTTCAAAGTGATGTATAAGACTTGTTGAGAGAACACTTTGAGGATTATCTAATTTGAATATACACTGTAAATTGATACAGTTCAAATGCATAGTCTTCTTTCACTTGTATAGAGCTAAAAGTGAGAATAATGATACTTCATAGAATACATTGTATCAGCTTTATCTAGTCAGAGATGTATAATCACTACTCCTATTTTGTGTTTCAAGAACTGTCTTGATCCTTTTGCTTTGTAATTGACCTTTTGATGCTTGAATAATGCAGGTAACTTTAGGATAATAACTTGGTGTTATTTTGCCTTAATCCTTTGATCCTGAGGACCTGATTCATGCTTTCCTTGCTGGCTGTTCTCCCCCTGAAATGATATTTTCGTTTTTGTTCTCCCCCTGAAATTATGCTTTCTCTTTATATCAGAGAGTAGCATCTGCAGATACTACCCCTAGTTTATCTCTCAAATATTGAAATGGTTCTCTAGCAAGAGGTTTGGTAAATATATCTGATGTCTGTTCTTTTGTTGGTACATATTCCAGCTTTACTATCTTCTGAGCCACTTGTTCTCGGAGGAAATGATACTTGATTGGAATATGTTTAGTTTTTGAGTGAAGTACAAGATTTTTAGATATACTTATAGCACTTGTATTATCACATTTGATTGAGATAGGTTCATCAATGCTTACCTTCATGTCTTGAATAGTTTGCTTCATCCACATGACTTGTGTACAACATACTGCTGCTGCTATATATTCTGCTTCAGCTGTAGACAGAGAGATGGATGTTTGTTTCTTGCTTAACCATGCCACCAGACTTTCTCCTAGATAGAATTCACCTCCACTTGTACTCTTCCTGTCATCCACATAGCTGGCCCAATCTGCATCTATGTATGCTGATAAAGTGAATTTTTTGCTTTTAGGATACCAAAGTCCATACTGTGTTGTTCCTTGTAGATATCTGAATGTTCTTTTGACTACAAGAAGGTGATTTTGTTTAGGTGCTGCATGATATCTAGCCACTAGTCCTACTGCTAGCATGATGTCTGGTCTTGATGCAGTCAGATACAATAGACTTCCAATCATGGATCTGTAGAGGTCTTGATCTATATCAGCGGACCCATCATCAGTACATATCTTGCAACCTGTGGTCATGGGAGTTGACACAAGTTTGCAGTCCTCCATTTTGAACTTTTTCAGCATTTCCTTTAAGTATTTTTCTTGTGAGATGAATGTACCTGTGTTCTTTTGCTGAATTTGCAGTCCCAAGTAGAAACTAAGTTCTCCAATCATGGACATTTCAAACTCTATTTTCATCTCATCAACAAACCCTCTTGCCACTGTATTTGTTTGTATGGTGCTTCTAGCTTGTAATTATCATCATATACTACAACAATCGAGGGTTCATTTTCATGAGATTTGTATGTATGTATTTACTATCTACCTCCACCTCTCTTAAAGCCTTGTTTTTGCAAAAATATTTATCAGGTCTTGAATATAAACAGAGGCCTGTTTCGATCCTGTGGGAGCCTTCTTGATTGCCGCCATAGTCTTCTTTGTGCATCGTACCAAAGGAAGCCTTATAGGACATTCTAGCAACTTCTTCCTTCTAGATCCATTAAGCTTGGACTTTGTCATTTGATATACCTTGATCTTGTGCTTGCATGTATTCGGAGCATTACCATTGGCTTTGATGGCTAGAGCAGAGTTTTTATTCTGGTAGTCCTTCAGTTTGTGGTATCCTTTAGAGACCAAGTTTGGCTTTATTCTGATTACTTGCTCCTGATTACTTGTCTTGCTCATTCATTTTGTTTTTGAATACCCATTTTGAACCAATGATATTCTTCTCAATTGGTCTAGGAACTAGTTCCCAGGTATTGTTCTTCTCAATTTGGTCCAATTCTTCATTCATTGCTTTTACCCAATACTTGTCCTTGCTGGCTTCTTCAAACTTCTTTGGCTCTATTTGTTATAACATTGCTATGTATACTTCTTCTGTCTATTCAGTTAGCTGCCTTCTTGTTTGCACTCCTATACTCTTGTCTCCTATGATTTGATCTTATGTATGGTTCTTTTGAGTGTATCTTGAGGGGGTTTTTGAGTTCAGTTCAACATTTTCTGATGTTTTGCTTGTTTCTTCATCATCTTGGTCCTCTTCTTCATGATTTTCAAGATGGCTGCTGCAATCTGTATCTCTTGTCTTGTTTGGTAGTTCTTCATCAAATCTTACATCAATACTTTCTACAATTTTTTGAAGAGTCTTCTTGTAGCGTCTGTATCCTTTACTCTTGGATGCATATCCTAAGAGTATTCCTTCATCAGCTCTTGCATCAAACTTCCCCAGTTTTTCATCATTATTCTTTATGTAGCACTTGCTGCCAAAGACTCTAAAGTGCTTGATTGATGCAGGTTTACCATGCCATAGCTCATAAGTTGTCTTGTCACTGTTAGGTCTTAAATGAGCTTTGTTTAGAATATGTATTGCTGTGTGCACAACTTCTGCCCAAAAGGTTTGAGTAATGTTACTCTCTTGCATCATAGCTCTGGCCATTTGTTGTACAGACCTGTTTTGTCTCTCTGCTACTCCATTCTGCTGAGGTGTCCCTGCAATGGTAAATTGTTTCTTTATTCCATGTTCATTACATAGGTCTGCAAAGTCATAATATGTGAATTCTCCTCCTCTATCTGATCTGATACATTTTAGCTTGCATCCAGTTTGATTTTATGCTAATGCTTTGAATGTCTTAAACTTTTCCAGTGCTTTTGATTTGTTCTTGAGAAAAGCAACCCATGTCATTTTGGAGAAATCATCTATTATAAGCATGAATTAGGATTCTCCACTTGGTGTCTTATTTCTAGCAGGTCCACACAGGTCCATGTGCACAAGATGGAGTGGTCTTCTTGTTGATATCTCATCTTTAGATCTAAAGGATGTGCGAGTCTGTTTCCCCAATTGACAAGATTTGCATATGGTATTTGAAGGCCTTTTTATTTCTGGCATATCTTTGACAGCTTTCTTCTTGCTCAGTCTGATGATATGGTCGAAGCTGAGATGTCCCAATCTCTTATGCCATAACCATGACTCCTCAAGTTTTCTAAGATGGTAGGCTTCATCCTCCTCTTTTACTATGTAAACATTACTCTCTGTTCGAACACCTTTGAGCAGAGTTTTTCCTGTTGTGCTTGATCTGACTTCACAATCTTGTGCTCTAAAGAGAACTTCATAGCCTTTGTCACACATCTGAATGACACTCAGTAAATTTTCTTTTAGCCCATCTACAAATAGTACATCTTGGACCTTTCCTCTTCCATTATCTATGCTGACTGAGCCTTTTCCCTTGATCTTACCTGATTTATCATTGCCAAAAGTAACATTGCCAGATTTATTTTCATCAAGAGTTATAAACTTGCTTTTGTCTCCAGTCATATGTTTTGAGCAGCCACTATCCAGGTACCACTGGCTTTTTAGGTCTTGAGAAATTAGGGCCAGGTCACATTTATTCTCCTTCTTTATCCACTGGAAGCACCCTTTTGTTTGGTATCTTTTATGGGATGATGGACTATATTTTCTTAGAGGAAATTTGGAAGGTATATGTCCAACTTGATTACATACACAACATTTGATCATAATTTTTGCATAGTTATGAGTATGAACAAAATTTATTTGAATCATAAACCTCCTTGAGGTGTTAAACATCAATCTTTGTCCATACTTTCTACACTCAATGATTTTATGACCAAATTCCTTACAATAAAAGCAGTAACCATAGAAGCTATTTGCATACCTGATGTAAGGTTGTCTCTTCCATTTGTTTTCTTGAGGCAGTCTCTTCAATGTTTGCATCTTTTGCTAGTTTGAATTACTCCTTCTTGCATGACAATATGCAGCAATGTGTCCCAACTTGTGGCAGACATAACAAGTGGCATTCTTCATTGGAGGGAAGAATCTTCTTTGATGGTTTCCAAATTTTACATATTCAGGGGTCTTAGTATTTATTACATTCTTTGCTACTAGTGGTTTCTTCTGATCTCTGTCTTCCTTATTGCATATTTCTTCTTTTGTAGGAATTGTTTGAGCTAATTCATCATTCTTCTTTGCTTTTACAAAAATAATCTCTATGTCAACCTTTTCTTTTCCATTACTTGATTCTCCTTCGTAGCCTATTCCAGTCTTTATCATAGGGGATCTTTGAGCAACCAAGATTTCATTCAAATTAATAGAGCTTGTTGTTTGGGAAGAGTTTATAACCACTTTCCTTTGAGCATTTTATAATTTCTTTCTGAGACATACTACTTCTTCTTCTAACTTTTCTTGTTCTTGAGTTTTTTCTTTGATTTGCTTAAGTAACATGTCCTCTATCTTCTTGGCTTCTTCAAGCTCTATTTTTAGCTGCTTAAGGACTTCCGAATTCTGTTCTTCTCGTACATATTTGAGGAGAATGTCCTTTTGTTTTCTGCATTTCAGTTTGAGTCTATCAATCTCTTCTAGAGCACTTCTTAGCTCCCCCTCAAGGTCGACTTCACTTTCTTCTTCTTCATCTTCTAGCAGGAGACCTTCAAGTTCTTCTATGGCCATCAATAAGAATTCAGAGGTTCCTTCTTCACTTGAGGATTCATCTGAATCTTCAAATGTACTACTGTTTTGTTGAGTATAGAAGGATTTTCTGCTGAACTTCTTTCCTTTCTGCCAGTTCTTTGATTTATTTTTCTCTGACTCTTGAGCCTGATTCCTTACTTTCTTGTGAGGACACTTAGCAGCATAGTGTCCCACTCTTCCACAGTTAAAGCATTTGAAGGGGAGTTTACCTTTGTATTTACCTAAGCCTCTATCCAATTTCTTGACAAAATTTACCTCTTCTTCATCCGAGCAAGAACATATGTCTCCCTCTTCTTCTTTCTTCTTTTCTGTTTTAAAGGCTGCTTCCCTCGTACTTGGCTTCTTCTGTGGGAGCCTCATTTCATAGGCTGTTAGATTTCCAAGTAGCTGGTTCATAGTCAAGGTCTCCCAATCAGTTGTTTCTTCTATTGCAGACACCTTTGGATTAAACCTGGATGGAAGAGATCTTAGAATCTTTTGCACAATTATACTTTCTGGCATTTTTTCTCCAAGAGATTTCATATTGTTAATAATTTCTGCAGCTTTTAGGAAGAAAATGGCAATGTCTTCATCATCATTCATTTTTAAGTTCTCAAACTGGGCTCTATAGACTTGAAGTTTGGCAGTCTTTACTTTCTTGTCTCCCTCATGTATGTTCTCAAGAGTATCCCATATTTCTTTGGCAGAGTCTTTGTGCATTACTTTGATAAAATCTGCTTCACATAATCCATTCAGGATGGCATTCATGGCTTTTGCATTAGCCACAAAATCTTGTTTTGTTTCTTTTTCTGTGTCAGTTGCCTTTGGGGCATATCCTAATTCCACAGTAGCCCAAACTTCTATTCCTAGAGACATTATGTATGTCCTCATTCTGATTTTCCAGAAAGCATAATTTTCACCAGTGAAGAAAGGGGCTTTATTAGTTGAGCATCCTTCTTTACTAGCCATCTTGGGAACCTAGGATCTCCTTTCAGTTGTTAGACTTGAACAAGACCCACTCAATACAATAATTGAGCCTTTGAGTTAAAAGAAGTGAGAGGGTGAAATGGATTTAACATTCCTGATCTTTTAGAACTTTTCATTAAACTTATTTACACCTTCATTTCATATCCAATTTAATGTGTGAGTAATCTTAGGATGTAAGCAGCAAGTGTTAGTATAATATATCAGTAGACTTAATATGAGAGCAGCAGGTATTAAGCAGATGATACATATCAGATCAATACATAAATACCATGCACAGAGACACCAGATATAAGTGGAAGCCCATAAAGGGATAAAACCACATCTTATTATTGTTGTGATGCAAAGGCAAGCTCCAACTCCCTCTCACCACTGTTTTCTTGCAGGCACCAACCTACAGGAGGCTCCAACCTTAATTCTGCAAGCTACAACTTGCAAGGAAGCACCAACTCCCTTCAATTTTCTGCAGGCACCAACCTATAGGAGGCTTCAACCTCAGTCAGCTACAACTGACATCTATCAAGCTGCAACTTGATATGGAAGCTCCAACTTCCTCAATTTATCAAACTGAATGTTTGCTGATTTACTTCAGATATCAGCTCTATTCTGTAGCTTCTCTTTCTGCTCTTCTTCTCTTAATCTTCTCTGCTTTATTCTTCTATATTCTGCATTCTATATATTTTCTCTCTCTCCTACTCTTGAGCTTATCAAATTGATTATATATAGAAATTCTCACATGACTGTTTGTATTTCACAAGGAATTTGGAGTGAACAGTCATGACTCTTTGGCTTCTGTCTTCTTATTCCTTTTTCCAACTCATTTTTAGAATTACCACAATATGTACAAATTTCCATGCTACAATGGGATTTTGTCTTTTCCTTAGGATACTTGCCTTTGCATCAAAAACAATAAAAATTAATTACAACTTTTACATTCACATTTTTAATTACATATTTCAATTTTACTCAGCTCCTTTTCTGGATTTTGGCTTTACTGGATTTGTCTTTTTCTGCTGCTGTTAAGAACCTGTTATGCATACACCTTTTTCAATGTCATCTGCATATTACCTGTTCTCTGTGCTTATTCACCTGTCCAACTCATTCCTGTACCTATTCCTGTTCACCGAACTTTCATCTCTGCATTTTTCTACACTGGCAGTTCCAATGCTTAAATCTGAAGTGTTAATAAATGAACCATATTCCCAGTACTTTTCAATATTTCAATTAACTGTGTGTAAATGCATCCCAAGCTTCATTTCCAATCATATTCCAATCCGGAAATCTCACTCTGCACTTATTCTACGCTGGAAAACTCAAACAAATAAGTCTGGTCATTTTTAATGTCTCAATTCAGAGAATTGAGATATTAATTCAACATTCCGCCATGGCTATAACCCGACCGTCCATCTTCATATAATCCTCGACTGGTACATATATTAAACCACGTCCATATTACACCAATAACCATTATATATATTATATATGTTACGCACCCTTCAATTATTAACAAAGTCCAACAATAATCGGTATTAATTCGCAACCTTAATCAAACACTTTAATATCTTCCATCAGACCTTGTATTAATACTCCACCCTTTTTAAACAAACAACTTATAATAACCCTTTAATTATGGGCCCCACCTTATGTAGCCAATCAAATGCTCGTCCGTACCTTGGTTGATTCCACGCGCCATCCAACGGCTGTCATCACGTTGCCCGATCCAACGGATATCGCATGGGCTACATGCGTGAAAGATAATGCGCGATGGCACATCATACTCGGGTTATCCTCTGCACACCTTGGTTAAACTCCGAGCAAGTTCTGCGAATGATCACTATCGGATAGCCCTCTTCCAGATCAACGGCTCGTGTCAATATCTCTCGGCGTCTCTAGTCGATAGTTAATGCGCGATGGCGCAAGTTAAACGGTGGTTTTACTGTTCATCCAGGGACACGCGTTGATCAATCAATGGAATCGTTGCCAATTCGGGAATACCTCCTTCCGTAGAATAGTGGTGCGATGAATACCACCGTTCACTTTAAACCGCCGTTACTGTTCATTCAGCTCTTGGTTCCACTTCTCCCTATGCTCGGTGGGTCTTCCACATGATTTCTTTCTATATATATATATATATATATATATATATATATATATATATATATATAACTTTTCATCACATTTCAAATATATATATTCTTTGTTACAACTATGGTTCTGCTCCAGTCAATTATCTATATATATATATTCTTTTTTCGACTATGGTTCCGTTATACTATGACGCAGAGTTCCACCATTCATAACCCTTGTGGCTATGTGTACAGTGCTCATCCCCCTGGTTCATAGAGCTCATTACAATCTAGGTGTGTACAATTTAAAACACCACATCGACCAGAAGTCAAGTTCTTCAACTAAATACAGAGCATTTGAATATAAAGTCCAAAAATTAATTTATATTATGTGTAATGCCCGGTTGTATAAAATATTCTCGTAATTTATATATATATATACATATTCTTGGAATAACAACGGTTTCTCTACAATAAAAGTTGTGGCTCTGCCTCTGCCGCTTCTGTCACCCTGCCTCTGCCTATGCTGCTATGATAACGGCTCTGTCTTTGTCTCCTTGTAATTGTTCCTGTCTCTGCATCTGCTACCTCCTTTGCCATCAATGACAACATTTCCAACATACAACTGGACAATTATGTCCTAATACGCCTATTACAGAAAATAATCGTTATTTTTCCTCCCTTCTCTCGTCCATCCTTGTCCTTTTTAAAGGTGATTTCACTCCATAGAATGGTCTTTTCCAAACGATAGCCCTCTGAGCGTGGTTGTCGTTTGAGTTCTTCAAACATCGACCCGTCTTTCCACCTTCCGCTCATCTCTGGGGGTTATGGTTGATTCATGTTCTCTGTCTATCAGCTATCTTTTATTCATCGTCGATTCAGCTACCTCGTTTACCTACGAATAAATATGAAATAAGTGAAATCCTCATTCTTTTAAACATGCTTCTACCGCTAGTCAATTTCTCCTGATTTTGCATTAACCCTCCTTTTCTTTAATATTAAGATGAGAGAAATCCCAAAAATGTATCATAATTCAAAGTAAAATTAGGGTGAAATCATACCTTAATTCCGGCCCAACAAAGACCACGGTCGATGCGACTTGTATTCCAAGTTGAATGGTGGGAAAAACATCCTAGCGGGTGTTCATTCGGTTTATTATGGCTAAGGAAAAAGGAAAAGGGAAAGGCTTTGGAAAGGCCCGAGGCATTAATTGGCATTTTATTTATTGAAATAATGGAAATTAGGAGAAAATGAAGGTTAAAGTTCACAGGTTTCATGTGAGGAGGAAAATGAAGGAAAATAATGGAAAATGAAGAGATTAGAGGCCTCATTAATAAAAAGGCTTCTGAGGATCAATGGGCAAGGCTTGGTCAGTTAAGTTTTGGATTTCTCATTATTCTCTCTCTCTCTCTCTCTCATGCTCTTGAGCACTTAGTGTATTATTGGAGCACTCTTATAGAGTGTGGCATACTTGGAGATTTGGATCAAGAAAGAAAAGGAAAAGAAGGAAATCGGAAGAGGACATCATGACAACATCTACAACAGGTTATGAGTGCATGTACCTAGTTGCATGTATTTTTTCCTCACTAGTTTTTGGATGCATGGGTATGCATGTGGATTTACCTAGCCTTTCCATTTCCTGGATAGCCATGGTGATTTTGGGTTTATTTCCATTGATTGTTTTCTAGTTGGCTTTCATGATTCCTTTAGCTGTTGGGTTGAGCTATTAGCTCCTGGAGCCTTGGTTGGAAAAATGCTCTCGAGCCTGGTGGACAAATGTTGAGTTGAGTTACTAGTTCCGGAGACTTTGTTGGAAAAACGCTCTGGATCCTGAGACAAACTGGGGTTGAGTTACTAGTCCTAGAGCCTTATTTGGAACAAATACTCTAGAGCCCTAGAGAAACTTGGATAGAGACTAATCTGTGATGGTTAGTGATGTCCGACCATGAGGTGGAATTACTAATTTGGGGTTAAGATGGTTTGGTCTTTGGAGCCCTGGTTTGGTGTTGATTGGTGTGTTTGACAAAGGCCCACCTTCATGCTTGGAATATGGCACAGGGGTGATTGGTCAAAGTGAGGCTTGGCTCAGAAAATCTATGGTCGGGTGGAACGTGGAAGTCCCATCTCTGGTTGGTTTTTACATTCAACATGAAGAGCCCATTTCTCTGGTATTTTTTGAAAATATACTAGTTTAAATATGGATTTTATTTCTATTTTTTTTTCACAATGAAAAAGTTCGTAATTTTATTTAAGAGTAAACAAAATTACATGTTGTATGAGCTGGTATATGTCCAAAGACATTCAATATGCCGCAAAATAAAAAACAAAGGAGATACAATTATGATTTTCTCCCCTTCTTCTTTTCAACCTTACGCCAAGTACCAAGTGTTGGCTCGGTCTCTATAAGCACAAGCTGATTCCCTTCGGTTGGTGCTCCATTGTCCTTATCCGAGTCAGATGTGTCTGATGTATGTGTTCTTTTGTATCCCCCACTGTCAAGTGTGCCAGGTCCCATAGCCTGCTGAGTCTTTGCGGTGGCATCGGGCTGCTCTTGCATTTCCTGTTCTTGTGTGCCCAAGGAAGTATCAGTTTGCTGATTCTCATGTGGTGTTGGTTCCACCTCTTCTTCCTGTAGTTCTGGTTCTTCAGATGGAAATTGCCAACCTTTTTCCACTTTGCCTGTTTTCTTCTTTTTCCTGTTATCCCTTTTTGCTGCCGGACATGAGTTTTGTAGGTGGCCTGTGCACCTGCAAATCCTGCATCTGAAAGATGTATTCTCATAGTCTAAATGTTGTGTCCATCTCTGTTGTTTGTTGTTCAGCATAATGGACTCAAGGAGTCCCTTGCTCAAGTCAACCTCCACACAGATTCGTGCGAAGGTGAATATGCGCTCTTCCAGGCGTTGAGTGTCTGTTTTAATGTATCTGCCGAGGGTATTTCCAATGCAGCCAAGAACATTTTCATTCCAAAAATGTAGCGGGAGGTTGTAGAGCCTAACCCAGACCGGCATATTGGTCACCTCCATGGTGTTGGCATCGAAATTTGGGAACCATGGTGTAATGAAGAGTCCCGTCGAGCCCCAGAACCATGGTCCCGTGCTGATAATGGCATCTCTGACCTCAGTGGATGTAAATTTGACAATGAAATACCCCTTTGAGCAAAGGTGTATTTCACAGTCCATAGTCCAATTTGTAAAAATCCAATGGAACAGCTCCATTGGTTTGGGCCAGAAGCAGTTGAATCTGCCAATGATTGCTTGGGATTCATAGGCAGTTCTATGCATGTCAATATCTAGACTGTCGATGTTTAGTTCAGGCACGCTGTCCTGCAGTTCTACAATATATGGCTTGGGGGAACTTTCAGCAGGGGCAGCAGGAGCTGTGGGAATGTTCTTCTCCCCCTGTAAAACATTTCTATATGAACCTTTGGTGGGTACTGTTTTGGATGGGCCAGCTCCCGTGGAGGGTCCATGTGCCCTGTTATGGCCCATCATTCCACCCCTCAGTCTGAGATTGAGGCTGATGGAAGACCCAGAGACCATGGAATAGTCACTAACCGAGCAATGGTTTGCAAGTGCTTTCCCCCCAAAAATCAGAGACTGTAAATGAACAGGGTACCCTGCCTTTGACTGTATTGCTTCCATCAGGTGTCGTATTGAGTCTACTGTTCTAATCCATATAATAAAACAGTTACCTACATGAGGCTTAATGAACACTTGGAAAGGAGTCGGGCCTACCTGAGAGTCAAAGGAGATACACTGGCTGCGTTCTTTGTCTATTTGCATCTCATCGTGGGCCTGTACCTGGCCCAGGAGTTCCGAATGCGGCCTCAGAGACCGCATGAGGTCGACAGGTCTTGTGACAGCAACTTTGGAGTTGAAAGTAGGCTCAAGCAGCCTCTGATAAATATGCAGCTGTGTAAACCGCAAAACAGAGGATCCCCAAGAGCGCAGGTTCGATGGCCAATGTCCGCCCATCAACGAGATCCAGGGCGAGGTTGAGTAGTCCGGAATGTGAGTGGAGAAGTCAAAAAGGATCCTCTCCCAATAGACGAGAAAGACTGGAAGCCCAGCGTGGGTAATCGACAGAAATAACAGAGTGTAGTGCTCAACAGCATCAAGTGAGGTGTAGCAGAGCACCAAGTCTGGCTCTGGTTCAACGCCAAAACCTTCCAGGAACCCACGGTACTCGCAGTGTTCTCTATCATACTTTGCAATCGTATTTGATATCCCAGACATGCGCCATTTCCCCTTTCTGTTGGGGCTGCAGGTAGTCCAAGGATCTGTCGGCCGATAAATAGAAACCCAGCGGCGCAGATGGTTTTCAGCCCAAATGAAGTCGTATGGAACATCACAAGAAATGCAAAGTCGCTTGCCATGGAGGCACCGCCTGTGCAGAGCACTCCAGCCAGCGGCGGCGATGGGGGTCTGTAAACCTAGAACGGTAAGAAAAACTCCCGCGCGCTCCATCTTTTTCAATATCTATCAGATTTTATTTCTATTATATCCATTGTATCTCTGTTTTTAAGATTTTAGTTATGAGAATGTATTATATCAGTGATGATGTATGGCTCTATTCATGTTTTTTCCTGTAAATGAATATCCCATGTATCTATGGTAAAGATTACTGTATGATATCTTATGATGTAGGGGAGAAATTCTTCTTAGCCATTCTCATATAATAAATATACCCCTTGGTTTAAATATGTTGTTAATACCTATAGATGCTATGTTTATGACATGTTTGACAAAATGTATGTCATGGCTGGGTAGGGTTGGATGAGTTCTGGTTGATGTGATTACTTCCATATATTTGTTTCAATTTTATTTACCCTCTCCTAAATTTACAGGAACTTTTGGGTAGTGACCTGGGCTCAGGGGCTGAAGATGTGGCATAAATCCTAGAGGTATAGGCGGAAAATTCATTGTTTGGGCCTGAGCTTCTACCTTGACAAGGACAACCCATGGATATAGGGTCTAGAGCTCTTCCTTTTCCCTTACAAGCCCACGGATCAGCATAAAAGGGGCTAAACATCAGTCCCCCCTAAGGGAACATGGCTCTGGAAGGTTAGGTTACCTCCTGGGGATTTCAATGATGCAGTGTAAGGTGTGTTTTTGGTGTTTCAGTCAGTTCCACTTCCTTAAGGTCATCTAGGAGGTTGAATATCATATTAGTAGCCTCTCATCACATGTTTACCCCGGTTGGTCGATTACTTGGGTAGATGTGGGAAGAGGGTGTTACAACACGAGTCAATAAAATTCTGCTAGAAATCAAGTGCAGTCTGCATCACCAAATATTTGAGAATGGTTTACCATTATCTCATGGAGATGTTTTTCAAATTATATGGGAGAAAGAATTCAAAATACCTTGAGGAGAGTTGGGTTTGTATACTCAACCTAGTTTTTTCTTGAGGCAAAGTATTCAAATAGGTTGATATCGTCTCCCGTGAACCGAATCTTAATATACAACATGCTAAAGTTTCTTTACAAGCCAAACAAGCACCAGAGTTATACATGGTCGCTTCTCTACCAGATGGAATATACACCCATTATGATTTCACAGGATGAAATGGAACTTGACCCCTTATGAGAAGTTGCATGTCTACTTCCATTGCATATTGTTATTAAAATTCATATTTTGAGGAGTTTATGCGAAACTGGTTGAAAACTTCTTTATAGTGTTGTATAAGATGATATTTGATATACAACCTCCATGCATGACATATTAGGTGAAGGAAGCACTCTATGAGATTGTATATTGGTTCACTTAATCATAGGGCACATACATAAGATGCTTCAAGTGTCAAATAACCCCTCACCTTATGCTGAGGTATCTGACCAATAAGGTCGTATTGCAGGAGGTTTCTTATTAGTTGAACAATGGTTTCTCTGCATACCTCCAGACGAGAAAAAATGCTCCTTGGCCCTCTTTTACTTTATGGATTGGAATTTATGATCTTAATATCATTAAGGAAGTGGAATCTAAAATTGAATAATTGAGGTGTCCACATTTTGGAGCAACGAGTTTTCATAGATATGATTCTAGGAATGTTTACAGGAAACATTGTAACAAGATACAATATACCTGGTCGTATGTACCTATCACTATTCTAGAATATGAAAATATTAATAATTGGTAGAATTCACTAAGGAAGAATCGATTATGATATGAGGAAGGAACCTCCCATGTTATTTAGGTAATAGATGTATAGATGGAGGAGGTTCAATAGGAAGAAACTACCCATGTGGAAATTGTATCATCCAGAAATAGGTTAAATCATGATCCAATGGCACAAAGTAGTATAAAATCTAAGGTTTATCCAATGTGGAAAGGTGAAATAGAGGCAGAGCAACAAAGGAAACAAAGGGAGGAAGATAAAAGAAGGTTATAAGAAGAGGAGAAGCTAGGAGAAGAACACAGAAGAGAGGAGGAGAATTTACTGAGGGAATAAGAAGAAAAGAAGAGGAAATATGACTTCATAAAAGTAGAGGAGCTACAAATAAAAAAAAAACAAGAAATATTCCAAAATCAGAAAGCAGATGAAGAAATGAGGAGAGCACGAGAAGAAAGGAAAAGAATAGAAAAATAGTAACAACAGAAGCGATCAAATGAAGAGGAAATGAGTAACAAACAAGAGAAAAAAGTTTCACATAAAATGGAGGGAGAAAAAATGGCCCACAATATGGAAGCAAAGCTAGAGGAGGAGGATGGAATTGAGCCAATTGTAGATGAACCCAACACCTAGTCAAAGCCTCCTCCCACTTTTGGCCATCTCCCATTCAGTGAAATGGGTGTTTTTCCTCCACCTGACTACAAGGTTATGGATGTATCCAACTTCGCCTTCGACCAATTAAATAAGAGGATTGTAAAATAGAGGTTAATGATCTTATTCATCTAGTGTCCATATCCGAATCAAAAGTAATAACATACAATACCAGGAGGAATCCCTGAGTAGTCATGGAAGAAAATATATTTTTTGTGACAATAACACGAGATAATACAAAGTATCTTATGAGTAAAAATGCACGATTGCGAAAAAAGATAGTTTTTGCAAAAAAACATGTTGATCATCTTACTACATAGAATCAATGGTTATCTTCTAAAAGTATCAGCACAAAAAAGCTACAGTTAGCCATATCTCAAGAATTGAAGCCAATAGAGGACATCATGAAGCATATATACAATGATATGATTCTCTTGCATGAAGTGATGACACCCCTAGTCAAAATTTAGAATAAATCTCAAGAGATATTGAAGGTTCTGAAGGTTTTAGGAAAAAATGTAGATTTGATGGACAATTTGGGCACCATGTATCCTAATTTCCCTAAGAAATTGGTCAAGAAAGACAGTTTGGAAGTTGAGGTTGATAGATAAAATTTAAGGCTTCATACTTAGAACTACACCCACCTTAGTGAAAAAGCAATCAACACCATTGTAGAGTCCCATAATTGTTTTGTTTGACACCCTTTTTGCATCCATATTTTCCTTCTTTTCCTATCACTATCAACCTAATAAGGCAACAAACACATGATTTTGACAAGGTGAAGTATTTGTGTGTCCTATTCTTCATAATTATTAATATACCCTATTGTTTTGTTAAATATTACATTCAAATATAGAATTAATACAATTTCGCAACTATCCCACATATCTGCAACTACCTTCATTGTTAACAAGGTTCCAGTGCATCACTTCAGCAAAGGACTATATGGGTAGATAGAGGACGATTCCCTCATGGATTTCATCCTACTTATCCAAGCTTATTCACCAATAATATCACAAATTTACACGATCAAAGATAGCATTCAACATGTTGTAGCTTCCAAGAACAGAGTCTGGAAATGTCACGACTATGTCAATTTGATTTCTTAATAGCAAATCGACAAATAAGAGATATTTCATTTATGATTTTAAATTGTATAAGGATTCTAATAGATATCTATAGGCTTAGAGTTCACGTATTTTTGAACGCACTCTAAAAATCATAGAAACTATGTGTATTTGAGGCACACCATCATTTATTTCATGAAAATTTTGTTTGAAGATTTTTATATTGATTTGAAGTTCCTCTTTCATGCAATTTGATGTGTTGATAGTGTTAAGAACCTAGTGCATTGCGTAGGGACCCTTCATGTAGACCAGGTCATTTTGCTTTCAAATTTTAATGCATCTCAAACGAATTACTATTTCGTAATTTGAATTTGGTAAATTTTTTTGTTACATGCTTTATTTTTAAAGATCAGTTTCAATAGTTCAATGCTTTGAATATGTTTATTTCATAGATTAATTTCTTGAATTCATTCTATTATATCTTATATATTCTAGTTTATTTCTTTTTCATTTACATTCCAGACTATAATTTGCAGTAGATAGAAAACTCTGTCTTCATAGAATTTTGATTTTCATGTTTTCATAAAACTAGAACTGTATTATATCTCATACTTTCATAATTTATAATTATTTCATTGTTTGCTGCAGCATAAAAATTCCAAAATCAACTTGATAAAAACACAATTAATCATTTCTTTTGAATGGATTCATCTCATAGACCATCTTTAAACTCAATTAAATTGAAAGTACCCATAGAAATAACATCTAACGTAGACTATAAATTGCTTTAAAAACATCACTAATCCATAGGAATTTAACACTAATCCATAAGTTCACAAATTAACAAAACTCTAAATTCAGCTCTCACTTTAACGACAAACACTTCTAGCACATATAGTGAACTTTCACTTCATTTATGCTTGCAATTTAGGAATATTAAATTTACTAAATAGTTTGGCATCTTTATCGGGGAAGTGTAAATAGAAGTCTTAGAAATAAAACATGATATTCATGGAGAGAGAGAGATTCTAAAGGTAGGTTTATAGGATGATGGAGAAGTTTGATTAATACATCATCACTCACTCCACCCCGACATCGAAGTTCTACACCACCCACTCAAACCCAAATTCCATACGTAGGTGGTCCACATAGACCTCCTAAAATCCTAAGATCTGAAATCCAACCTACGTCACCTACTTCATCTACTGAAGCTTTAATTGAAGAATAAAATCCCCCATCTCAAAATAAAGGAGTAATTTTCTTATCTTCAACAGGAGAAAAACTTCTAGTAAATAAATTGGAAGCCCTCAGTGAAGAAGAAGAACAAGAAACTCATTCAAATTCTCCATTGATAGAAGAACCAGAAGAAGTAGAAAGTCATGTTGTAGAACTAGATACTTACATTAGTTCTGAGGAATACATCATGGTTGAAGAAGGAGAGGGAGAAGTACAAAATCTCAATGGTGAACAACCTAGGATGGGAGGAGGAAGAGGAGGAAATAGAGGTGGGAGGGGAGGTGGAAGAGGTAGAGGTAGAGGTAGAGGAGATCCAGAACCTTTTGGATTCCTATCCATGATCAGGATACAACATTTACAATGAAAACTATTTCACCTACTATCCTCCCTAACTTTAATGGAATAAGAAGTGAAGATCCATAAACATTTATCTTTGAATTCGAAGTATTATGTAGATCATATGATTATCTACATGATGCTCAAAAATTAAAATTCCTCACTGCTACCTTAAAGGATTCAACATTCAAATGGTTTATGAGTTTAGGGATGAATTCTATAGGAACATGAGCATAAATTAAATATTTATTTATAGAGAAATATAAGGATTATTTTATGCCTCATAGCATGGAAGATGAAGTTTTTAATATGTCACAAAAGGAAAATGAAAATCTTGAAGATCTTTTCGAAAGATTTGTTTATAACATTAAGAAGGAAAAAATGGACAATCTAGATGAGGAAACTTTGAAATATCTCCTACTCAAATCCATCAAGGATGAGTGGATTGATCTCCTCAATGTAATGGGAAAATGAGACATTTCTGAGCTACCATTTAGATAAATTGGTAAATTATGTGTACATATTTCATGGGGTAAATCACAAACCGGGAAAATTCCAAGAGATCCTCTCTAATCAAGAATAAATAAATCCATAGTTGGGAAAATTAGTAGGGAATAATTAGGTAATTTTCTTGATAATTTTAAAATGGATATTTTATGGAGTCTTAGGGAGAAAATTGACACCCTTAAAATACAGAAAAAGAAAAAATCTGAGAATGTTGCATTATATATCTTTGTCCTATGTGTAGAAAGAAACATGCATTGAGAGAATGTCCTTTAGACTTAAAAGACATATGTACATAAAATCATTACACTAAAGAATTCCCCTCTATACCAGGTCTTAGGGCTGCAGATAGTGAATAAGGAATGTCAAATTAGGTAGATCTTTTTTTATCTATTGCTAGAAGACCATGGAAAAATCTTCAAAATCAAAATCAAAATTTTAATTTTTAACAATTTGGATAGTCTTCACAAGGTAATCATAATTCACCTATGCCATGGTAACCTTGGGCTCAATCAAAACCTTGGAATCAAGGGTGGAAAAATCCTTATGGAAGATACGCCCAATATCAATAATATCCACCACCCTATCAAAATTTCCCACCTCAATTATTTCGTCAGAATAATCAATTACCTCAAGCTCAAGCTCAAAACACAAATCCACAAAACTCTCTCCCATTTGCACAAAAACCAAACCAATTACCTGTTCAAACAATTCTGAATGTAAATAATAAAACTGTTTACAACATGGAAGGGCCGAATTCTCAAACTTATATAATAACTCCACTAGATATAAATAATTTTCAATTAAGATCTGGTAGAGTATTAGAAAATAAGAAGCCCTCCATTGTTATTTAGAAAAAAAAGAAAAATTCTCGAAAAAATAGCAATAAACCTAAAGAATAATAAAATTCTCCTCCTCAGGAAGAAAGTGATCAAAGAGAAAATATTCCCATAATTTCTAACGATAATGCTATTATAGAACAACATTTAGTATCTATTACAAGACAATATTTTCCTGAAAGGTTGAAAATTGATAAAGGAGTAGAAAAACAAATCACATTTCCTGATTATGAGATGATGGATGAATTGAAAAATATCTGTATAAAAATTCCTTTATTGCAAGCTATAAAATAAATACCAATTTTTGCAAAAACAATTAAGGAATTAAGTACTCAAATAAAAAGAAAAGACATAAAAAGAATCCAATTAGTTGGAATAATTGTAAACATCATGACGGGGAAGGAAACAATGCAAAAATATTTAGATTTAGGGAGCGCCATTGTGAAAATTCACATCAATGGAATTCAAATACCAACCACACTGATTGATTTGGGAGCAACCATAAACATAATGAGTAAAAAAATTATGGATCAACTAAAACTTCCTAAAATTCAATACACACCAACATTATTACAATTAGCAGACAGATTAGTAATTAAACCTCATGGTGTGTAAGAAGATATTTTTGTATCCTTATATTATTGGGAATATATTGTCGATTTGATGGTCTTAACACCCAAGAATAATTTAGGAGGACATCCATTAATTTTAGTAAGACCTTGGTGAGCTACAACTGATTCTTTGATCAATTGTAGATCAAGAGATATTTTTATCTCAAATTGCAGTTCAACAAAGAAATTTACGTTATATCCGCCTGCAAAAACAACAATAATTATAGAAAGTGAAGAATGGATAGATGATAATAACAATATACAACCCATTTTTACTATTGCACAAACAAGTGAGGAGGACCAAATTTTAAATTCAATAGAAAATAATGAACCCTCCTTATATTATGACAATAGTCAAACTTTTGAAGAACAATGTAATATTGAATATTTATCATCTAGACAGATGTCTGTACATTCTATGGAAAATTTTGGAAGTTATTCAATGGAATTTTTTCCAGAAAAAACATTGAATATTAATGAAAATATGGAATAATTAAAAAAAAATCAACTAGTAGAGACCTTGAAAAAACACACTTCTTCTTATGCTTGGGAGTATACAGACATGAAAGGAATTAATCCTAAATATTATACGCATCATATATATATTGAAGAGAGTGCTAGACCAGTTAGACAACCTCAAAGAAGAATGAACCCGTACTTAAAAGAAATTGTTAAAGAAGAGCTACAAAAACTATTGAATGTAAATTTTATCTACCCACACAAGCACATTTGGCCCAATTTCTGACGGTAAAAAATGTCGCTCTTGCGAAACATAGGTGTCCCAAGAGCGACACTTTGAGGTTGGGAAAAATGTTGTTTCCTGTCCCGTTGCAATTCCGACACTTCTAATAACTATCGATAGAGTGACACTAGACATGACACGTGTCTTTATTTAGTCAATCCTACAATCACACTACTTATTGTCTCTATTCTAATGCTTTTTGGGTAGTGTCGCTATTCCGACGTTTTTTGGGTAGTGTCGGAAGAGAGACTATTTTTTAGTAGTGTTGTTATTCCAATGCTTTTAAGGTAGTGTCACAAGAGCGACAATTTTAAGGTGGTGTTGCAAGAGTGACGATTTTAAGGTAGTGTTGCAAGAGTGACAATTTTATGGTAGTGTCACAAGAATGATGATTTTTGAGTAGTGTTGCTATTCTGACGTGTTTAAGGTAGTGTTGCAAGAGTGACGATTTTAAGGTAGTTTTGCAAGAGTGACGATTTTTTAGTAGTGTCTCTATTCCGACGTTTTTAAGGTAGAGTCGTTATTCCCACGCTTGCTAGTGTTGTTATTCCGACACTCTTTTTTATGAAAATTATTTGTGTTGCCTCATAAATTCATTGCATTTTTTACACATATGTTAGCATATTTCCTTGCATCTTTTCGAAAATAAAAGTTTTTGCTCATATTTTCTCATTTTTTTCTACATGCCTTACATATGTGATATTTCCCATGCCTTTAACGATTTTGAAAACATGCCAAACTTGAAAGCACCTTATCATGCAAAAATGAGGTACATTGGAAATAGTTCTTGTATACATTCTCTATCTAGAATGTATTTCTCTGAATTTTTTCCTTTGCCATCTAATCCATAAAATTTCTTAAATTTTTCCTTCCTTGCATTATGTGGAAGTTTTGCATGTTTTATATGATATATTAGCCATAATATTTAAAGCTTGTTGCAGTCTTCATAAATCCTCCTTTGACATTTCATTCATTTCATATGTTTGATAAACATTTCCTCCAATTGCAAAATACATAGCCCATTCTGCAAATATGTGTGGATATGTCGAATTACTAATACACACAACATGTTCCATGCTCCATTCCTCTGAAGAGAATTCCCAAGATAGGAACCAAATTAATACTTTTGCAGAAGATTTTTTTCTGTTGCTTTTGCAACGTATCCACTATTTTCAACCACTTTCTAATAAAAGAAATGCCATAATACTAAATCCATGAGTTCCATGTACACTGACAAGGAATCTAACCTATCTACAGTTTGTTAAGTGTGTACCTTTTTTTCCTATGCCAATTGTAACATTTGGGAGGGCACTTGTAACTTTCCTCCTTCAAATGATGAATTCATAACCTATTTAGTAACTATGGCTGGATGTGCCCAACTACACACAATATGTACATGCTCCAATCCTCTAAGGAGAACTCCAGAGATAGAGGAACCAAAATGTGATTTGTCGTAGATTTTTTAAGTGTTCCTTTTGTAACATACCCAAAATTTAGAACCACTTTCTAATAAAACAACTACAAAAATAATGAACTCATGAGTTCCATGCACAATGGCAACCCCATCTAGAGTCAATTTTTCCCATGCCAATTGTAAAATTTGGAGGGGCACTTGCAATCTTGGTAGAAAAATGGGTATTGTGACAAACCCTCAAGCCTCTACTTGCCTCGGGCAGTGCTAATATCTATCACTCATGATGAACTTCATCAAAAAGTTAATCTTGATTGAATAGGAATCGAAATTTAACTGATAATCTAGAATCAACATTAAAAAAAATTCCATTCATTCAGCATCACGACTCATTGATACATTTGAGAGGGGGGTTTGTGGGATTTTAATTTTGATAAAAAATTGGATGTTAGGGAAAACCCCCAAGCCACTATTTACCTTGGGCAGTGCTAATATTTATAAATAAGAATTAAATTCACCGAAAAAATCATTTTGATTGAATCAACATCGATGTTTTATGGATATTATAAATGAACTTCCTCAAAATTTTCTTCCATTCATCATCAACAATTCACGGATAAATTACGTTAAAAATTGTTCATTGAGCATAGAAAATTTGTGGATACAATACTGAACAACTTTTCACTAAAAGTTCAAAATTGATAGATCATGGATACATTACCAAAACTTAGCTCATTGTTGCAGAATTTTATTCTCAAGTTAATGATTGAATCTAACCTATAATGTTATCTCGATGCCTATATAAGACAAAATAAAATAAAATTTTATTATATATCTGTAACAACTTGTTGCAGACTGAAACTTCCCTCCTTGGACCATGACAAACATTGACATCCATAAACCAAGCTTCCCTCTAGAATCTGAAGTTCCAAAAGATGAGAAATGTATGCACATAGGTCACTAATTGACTACAAAAATTTCCATTCTCCAATACCTTTTCCCCTTTCTTTCTAACTGTTAATCGCAAGTGCTTGTGTTCTTGGATAAGACCTGTTGAATTCTAAGGTCCCTCACCTACAATAAAAATGCTCAATCTCAGTCCTTGCAGAAAATAAAAAGAGATACATACCCATTAGCACTAAGCCAAATTTAAGAAAACAAGAGGAAGAGAAGAAATAAAAAGTGGAGAGAAAAGTTACTATTAACGCAGTTGAATGACAAGTGAATATAATTGAATAATAAATCATGCATAAATATTTAACTTACAGTCAACAAAATTTAACTGTCAAGAACTTTCTAGACCATTTAACTTGCCAGCCATTCATGTTGTGAATAGGCAGAAAGAATGGAAAATGAACGGAATTTAATTAAATTTTCATGTTATGGATATGAAGAAAGCAAGGAAAATGAAGAAGAAAACCTAGAAGGAAAATATGGAATTGATCTACATTCAAAAATATTATGATTTCCAACAACTGAAGCCTTCAAGCAAGAGAACCTTAGGTCCCAACCTTAAAATATAATTCAAGACTCGATTATTGACAAGAGAAGCCAGATAATCCTATGCTTGGCATGTAGCCCACTGGAAACAACTGAAGGAAGAATGATTGCTGGATAGATTTATTTGTCCAACATTTCCATTTCACAATGGTGTCTTTACTCACTAGATAAGGCACACAATCATTGATAGAGGCAACTTTAACATCCTAAGCGAGCCTCAAACAAACATCGCCAATCGTTCTCAACATTACCAATAGCTTGTTATCAAGCACATTATTCCACTAAAATAAAACTATGCAACAACTAAAGGTAGATATGTTCATTTAGTTCAAACATTCATCTCCACATTATTACATTCCACCATATTGATGTTTTACCTTCTCCAAGAGAAGCATGAGCCACATGGAAAAAATCCTATTTCCATAAATATTAGCAAGTATGAACGAGAGGTTAGTAGTGTTGTGAAGTTCTCAATTATTTATCAGTAGTAAGTTTTGCAATACATTTTTAGAACACAAGGCTCGTACATGTCCATATATATTAGTAAAAGTAGCACACAAAGTATGTCTTACAAAGCAAGAAACCATGTTTGATTGGAAGCATGCACATGTTGAAATGTACTAAAAGCCAACTTTATTCCTAAAACTCAAACAACTCCATTAATAAGGGCTTCAACATGAACTTCGATGTACTGTGCAAGACTACCAATTTCTACATGAAATTTTCATGGTAGAATAATTTATAATGAGATGGTGAGCATACTAGGAAATATGCATAATATCAGCTCTAACTTCTATAGCATTCATCAGCTCTTCATGTTCCCTGAAACATGAAATAATATGTAAAAAGGATTTGCAGATATATTTTAGAGAACTTTATCTTTGTATACCATTTAAGGTTCCCATAAGGTGTACTGAATCTAACGTAGAATGTTAGCTCGATGCCTCTATAAGACAACAAAAAATAAAATGTTATTATATATCTGTAACAACTTGTTGCAGACCGAAAGTACCCTTCTTGGACCATGACAAACATTGACATCTACAAACCAGGCCACCCTATAGAATCTGAAGTGCCCAAAAGCTGAGAAGTGTATGCACATAGGTCGCTAATGCAATACAAAAATTTTCATCTCCAATACCTTTTTCCCTTTCTTTCCAATTGTCAATCCCAAGTGCTTGTGTTCTTCGATAAGACCCGTTGTCATTCTTAGGTCCCTCCCCTGCAATAAAAATGCTCAATCTCAGTCCTCACAGAAAATAAAAAGAGATACATACACGTTAACACTGAGCCCAATTTAAGAAAACAAGAGGCAGGGAATAAATAAAAAGTGCAGAGTAAACATCTATACAAAATTTCAAAGGAAGAAAACTGGATAAATTTGACCATCTTATTAATACTTATGTGTGATACTATTTTTCCTTAATCATTTGAGTTATTTAAATGTAATGAAATATTTTTCAGTTTAAATACTCCTCTCTGTTTACTATTTTTCTGAGACCACAACCTCTACCAACATTGCAGTGAAAAAACTACTTAACTACACAAGAGTAAGACATCTTCTCACAGGTTTAGGAATAGCCACCTACAAACAAATTAGATGCCTCATCAAGAAATAATGATGTTTTTAGAGAAGTGTGCAGTCCCACTACATCCTCACTCCGCATCTGCAACCATATAGTGTGTTTAACTTATATTATGATAAGTTACACTAGAAAATTCCTTAGACCGTATAATATAATGTAGTAATATAATCTCATAAACCGGTTCTAGAGGCGAAACCCTGGTTAGCATTAAGGGGCAAGGATGGAATCAACCATCTCGGATGTGGAGCTTCAAATTTACATGACTAATGTAAACCATTTTTCCTCTAATTTTTTCCTGGTCAAAAGCTTGAATAACAAAAATTTCATAGCATTAACAGGTCTATACCACCTAAAGAAACAATAGTGGATCTTGCATAAGAAATGAGTTTGATGGCCTTATCAATAAACAAAAAATAAAAGGGCAGGGAATCAGGTATCCTTAGATTAGTATGTCCTAGTCTAAATAAAATATTTGTTGGGTTGTGTTATAGGACCAAGTTGGCGCATTTGCAACAATGATGATACAGGTTCAAAACCCCAGGGCTTAATCCCTGTGGCACCCTTCAATGGTGGAAGATAGTTTGTTTTTAAAGCAGATTTTGCGTGGATTTTTGTACCCAAAAGGACTTGAATTTTTTATTTATTTTACAAAAACCACCCCTCGTTTGGTAGGAGAAACTCCTAGGATGTGTGCCCTCAGGGATTTCCATTGGTTTACCATTAGACCATAGCTCAATCAACAATAAAAGGTAAGGCTTAAGGTGAACAAGGGATCGACCTCAGTCTAGGGTAAGGAGGTCTTTGTGGCATAAGTTCACCCCAACCTTCCGGTGACCACATGACTACTGAAGATGCCAAATGGAACCTTGTCAAGGTATTGGGTAAAATACCATAGAGGGACTTAACAATTACAATCAAGTATTTCAAACAACGGGGAAAAGCCGGCGATAATGAAAGAGGGCATGGAAGCAGCCCTCCTTATATCTTTTCTACCTCTTTTGTCCCAACCCGCAGGACATGACCCCATTATCTTCAACCTCCTCATCATACTCAGCGTGCAAAGCGAAAACATTCCTTGGAATTGAACTGAGATATATTGCTTCTCTCGCCATAAATGTTAGATTTCTGCCATCAGTAGTGTCGACACTAAATGTGAGCGTAAAATCATTCATCCTGCGCACATGGTCTAGAACGTGTTCCTTAACAGCCCATAGCAACAGGTTCTCCAAGTTCCTTCCTCGGGCCACATGATTATACAACACCTCAGAGCCCGTAAAATCTTGGATTCGGTCCACACCCTTATCCCGTGCGACAGAAGAAACGGAAGGCTTGAGTCATGAAAACGTGTTCAGAGTTCAAGGAAATTCGGGTTCCACAGGGTGTCGGGCAGTTCGGTAGGGTCAAGTCAGGTTCAACCCGAATCTGCATGCAGAACAGTGACAACGCGTTGAGAACAATGATTCGGGCGATGGACAGTTTTTGCGTCGAGTTCAGAAGTGCAGTAAGAGTCGGAGCAAGCACACGGTTCCACTTGCTTCGGCTCCTAAAGGGTGTATTTTTTGCAGCTAGGAATAGGGAGGTTGGGGTGAAGGGTGAAATTTTTTTGCGGCGATAATTGGAATTAAAATTAAAAATTAAAAATTAAATGTAAATAATAATATTTCAAAAAAATATTATATATAGTATTAAATTAAAAATGGAATATAAATAAATAAGATATTAACGTGTATATAAACTATTTAATATGTAAAAATTACAACTTTCCACACACACGACCCAACCCAACCCAACTCGACCCGCACTCGACTCGAACCCTCAGACGACATGACCCAACCCACCCAAACTAAGGCACAAGGGAGCAAACGGAAAATGGGTCACATGAACATGCACATTAAGGGACACAACTAGTCACAACTTATCATTTTTTATATGGAATCCCTCTCACGACCTGACTCAACCTTACCTGACCCGAACGTGTTTCCTTGGGTGCCATCACATGGCATGACCCGACCTACCTAAACGAAGACACAAAGGAGAAAATGGTAAACAGGTCGTACGAACTTGCACAAGGCACACAGGCAGTCATAACTTAGATTTTTTTATACGACCACCCTAACATGACCCGACCTGAACACATTTCCTTGGCTGCCCTCACACGGCACAACCCGACCTGACCTGACCCGACCTAAATGCATTTCCTTGGGCACCCTCACACGGCATGAATCGACCTGACCCAAACGTGTTTCCTTGGGTGCCCTCACACGACACGACGCGACCCGCCTGAATGAAGGAACAAGGGAGCTAATGGCAAATGGGTCACACGAACATGCACAAGGCACATGGGCAGTCACAACTAGGAATTTTTAATATGACCACCCTGACACGACCCGACCCGACTGGACCCTAATGTGTTTCCTTGAGTGCCCTCACACGGCACGACCTAACGCGACCCAACCCGAACGCATTTCCTTGGGTACCCTCACATGACCTGACCCGACCTGCCCAAACGAAGGCAGAACGGAGCAAATGACAAATGGGTCACACGAATGTGCACAAGACACACGGGTGGTCACAGCTTAGCATTTTTGAACGGCTTCCCTCACACAACCCGACCCGAATGTATTCCCTTGGGCGCCCTCACACGGCATGACCCGATTCGACCTGAACGCATTTCCTTGGGTGCCCTCACATGACCCAGCATGACCCGACCTACCGTGAATGCGTTTCCTTCGGCGCCCTCACACAGCATTACTCGAACCGTCTGAACGAATGCACAAGGGAGAAAATAGAAAACGGGTCGCACGAACGTGCACAAGCCACACGGGTGGTCAAAACTTAGCATTTTTAACACGGCCGTCCTCACATGACCTAACACGACCCGCTCGAACACACAACTAGAATGAAGGCACGAGGGAGAAATTGGAAATCAGGCTACACGAATGTGCACAAGGCACACGAGAGGTCACAACTTAGCATTTTTAACACGGTCCGCTGACATGACATGACCTGACCCGAAATGACCCAACCCGACTCGCCTGAATGCACGACGTGACTTGCCCAAAGGCGCTAACCGACCCACACGAACGCACGACCTGAATGGAATGATCTAACCAGCCCGAATGCATAACAAAAATGGCACAACCCAACCCGCCCAAGCGCACGACCCAAACGGCATGACCCGACCCACCGGAACACATGAACTGACCTGCCTTAATAACATGACCTGAACCACCTGTTAGCCGCCTATAAATTTTTGACATAGAAAACAGGTGGCTAAAAATGTTTCTGAGTCTTCAAGAGTAACATTTCCTTTGAAAATCTTTCATTCTTGAAGCCTCCATGTGTTTTTTGTCCTTCAAAATGATCTTCACTATTGTTTCCATCAAAGACATTCAGCCCTGCTGATTGTGTGAAATAGAATGCTTTTAAAGGCATCCATTTGCCCAATTTATTCCCTCAAAACCCCATTTTTCATCCCTTTTCCCCTCACAAATTTCCTCTAAAAATCCCTTCATCAGCCCTCTATCTCATCCTAAAACCCTTTGTAAGCCTCATATTATCCTTTATCTGGTTTAAAATGGCTTTCTTTCATCTACCGAAACCCTCCTTTGGGCCTAAAAAGCACTGAATTTGGCCTAAAAGCCCTCTTTTTACACTATATCAAGCTTAAGCCCCTGAGGGCTTATACGTCGTAGCTCCTCTCCTCATACACCCCTGGCCCCGCAACTAAGCACTAAAAAACCCAAAAACCATTTAAAAAGGCCTATAAAACACTTTCTCCACTCTATTTAAGTTTTAAGCCCCCGAGGGCTTATTCCGATTAACCCCCCCTCCATGGGAGCTAAGAAGTGTGAACGAGCGCTTAAAAGTTTGAAAGACCCAATCAAAATCGGTTTTTCCCTTTGTTTTATCATTGCCCGTCATTTTGGTTTCGAATGATTTGGACCTTTGGATGCATAAAACCAACGGTGGAGATCTCATGTTTCTCCGATTGTTCGCCCGTTCTCCCATCCCGACGATATCAAATCTTCACCGTCCACACAACAGATCCGACGGCTAGGATCTGTTTCCGCCAGCCATATAACCTTTCCCCTTAAAAAACATTGTGGCCTGATATCAAATCTTAACCGTCCGTTCGCTTAATATAATGGTCAGCAAAAAACCCGATGACCACTTCCGCTCATGCACCTTTCCCCCATCACACTGTCATCTCCACCATTAGATCTCCCCGCCCCACATCTGACGGCCGGGAAACATATTCCGTTATTTTTGTGTCCGACGGTTAAAGTTTCGAAATCGCGCGAGATGGGCGGTATTTTTTTGCCACGCGTCATGTGATGAGTGGAATCGTGTGAATTTTGTGAATTCCACTTACCACCTCTGCAACCGCGCGAAAACCGTCCTGGTTTTCTACTTACCACCCCCCTTTGCTATGAAATTTTGGGTTTGATCACGACCGTTAAATGTTTTAATTTGACAGCCCAGATCTAACCCCACTTCCATTCATTGTACATCCACTTGACCTTTCAAACAACTCTACCAAGCAATCCCCGCCGTAGATATGTTCTGATCTAATGGCTCATATTCGATCTCGCTCCCATTCCCTCACCACTCATCTAACCTTCTAAACAAATCCGTCGGAAGATCTGAGCCGTAGATCACCATTGTTTAAAGAAATCCAATGGTCTTGTTATAACCTCACCTCCATCCATTGTTCCTTCTTTCATCCTCCCAATGACCCTATCACACAATCCCGACCGTAGATTACCACTGTTATATCGGATCGGACGATCCATAATGCTGCTCACGCGAGACCTTCATCAGACCATTTTTCCTCTATTCCAACATAGTTTTTACCCGTTTTTTCGCATATATCCTCCATTTCCACTACTGCGCCACCATCCCTTCGGTCCTCCAAACAAATCCTCCTTCACTCCCCTTGGATTTCATAACTTGTGTATTGTGTTTTGCAGGTAGCAAAGGTCATAAATTCACTCTTCCACACAGGCACAGACAGGGTAATTTGGAACACAAAATATCAGTTCTAGGGTGAGAGATCGCAGAGAAAGATGCCTGAGAAAGGTTTGAACATGATTTTCATTAAGGCTCGGGTTATTAACTCTTATTTAGGCCCTCCTGTGCCATTAAAACCTGTTTAGTCACCAAAAAAGTCAACAGAAGTGGTAGAGTGTATCAGTGAAGGCTTAAAGGGTTAAAAAGCATGATTTTGAAGGCTAAGAGGCCTAATCCACGATTGCAGACTCAAAGGACACAGATGAAGGTAGTTGAAGACTAATAAAGATGATTTAAAGGCTTAATGAAGACTAAAAGACATGAAACAAGCCATATCTTGGTTTTAATATCAGCAGAACACTTTTTCTCCAGAAGGACTATCTACCTGACTTCCTCCATCTTCCGTTGAACATCAGAATGGTTATTACACTGACAAAAGCCTTAAAAATTGTCAGGAAAACAGTTATGGAAGTATGGAAGACCTTGCAAACCTTCCAGCCACCTTACTTCTTTCAGAAGGCATAACAGAGAACCATGCAGCCAGAGTACTTCAAAGAACACACCTGAAGTCATGGTGAATCTGACAAAGATTCTAAACCAGACTACAGGGTACCAAAGTTAATGAAGAGCCATTATGCAGAGTGGACATTCGAATACTTCTTGCCCTCTTTCTTAATGGATCATTTAATTTTACATCTACTACTACTGCTACTCATTCTCCTATAATAACTCCCGAAGAATAAATTGTAAGGTTGGTTGGTTGTAGGGATTATATTGACTGTTAGAACTGTTATTGAGGGGAAGTAGCTAAGTAGTTTGTAATATAGTAGGCTGGAAAGAGAAAGTTTAGACTGTAACAAGCCATTGAGCTCAAAGTATGTAACTGGTTTTACACATCAATTGAACAAGAAAACTTCACAGGATCCTGGTCTATATTATTGGTGATGTTTTTATTACTACAATTGTCTCATTACATGTTTTTCACACTTTCCATTATTCTCCTATGAAGAAACAACAAGCATAGATTAGGATATACTGCTTAAATTACCCTAAGTCTCACTGTAAATCTTCATCTTTATGTTTTCTGCTGATTGTCTAACTGAGAACAAACTCACATAATTTAACGAGTCAAAGATGTTGGCCTGCCCATGCTTACTGATGTATGAATTTAGAGTTTGTTTCTTAGATGTTCTTGTTGGGTTTCAGCTGGAAGAATTGGGATACTGGGGATTTAGAGTTAGCCCTGTCCACTAGGGTCCTTTTCCAACAGCTGACCTTTCTAATATCTCTTTGAGCTAGTGTCAAAAGCATTGAAGGTTAAAATTCCTTCTATGATCTTAGGCCTTCCTTTGTGTTTAAATCTTAAATTATTTTTTCCTTGCAGAGTATTCAAAAATTAGGATAGTTTCAAAGCACTTACCTGATCTTAGGCTGCCCTTAGGTTTCTTTCATTCTTTCACCCACTCTTAATGTTCCAATTCCCCATATATCTAAAAATATCCTTTATTATAGATGACTTGCCCCATGGAAACCCTTGGTTAGTTTATGTGAAAATTAAACCCTTTCATGACTCCATAGCCTAATGGATTGGCACTTCTCTTGACCTATCTTCCCATGCTGAAACATCCTGCTACTTTGTTTCCTTTTTCGCTTCCATAACCTTCTCAGTTAATGATCTCCAACCAAAAAAACAAATCAAAAACCCTTGTGCTTCATACCTAGCCTAATACCTCAAATTGAGTTTCAAAGATATATCATTATTTGCATTTATAGAGATATCCCTCTTTGGATCTAGGAGGGCTAGATCCTAGGATCCCAAAGTGGTTTTATGTTGTCTTATCTTTTGGTCTTGCCAATCTAGCCAAAACATAGGAACCAAAACACCACCCAAACCGCACGACCCGAATTTCTCGAATGCACGACCAGAATGAAGGCTCTTGGGAGCAAACGACAAATGAGTCACACAAACGTGCACAAGGCACATGAGAGGTCACCAATTAGCATTTTTGACATGGTCACCCTCACATGACACGACCCAACCTGATCCACCTGAACGCGTTTTCTTGGACGTGCTCACACGGGTGAAGCACTAGCACCACTACCGCTTTGTGACAGACGATATTAGAGCTCGATTCAGGGCGAGTTGAGATTTTTTGAAGATTGAAGATTTAATAAAGAATAAAAAGACATGGCTATAGTTGGTATCGAAGCTTGGACATCATATTGGTTGGTCTCAGGCAGGGGAAAGATATTGTTCAGGGTCAAAGCTGCATAACAAGACATGGAAAGTTGGGAAGAATGCCAAGGGAGGATTTTTCAGACCTTGTACAGGTTGAGGTGTATAAAAGCAGAGAACCCATGGATTCTGGTTGAACTTGAAGCCTTGGAGGATAATGTTTAAGTAGAGCTTCTGTGACTTGGTTGGGAAATGGAGCAGGATGGAGCTACAGATTGCGATGAAGAAGAAGAAGCCGAGACATGTGAATAAGAGGATGTTGCAGATGTATCAATGATAGAGGAATAACTTGAAGAACAAGTTGGATCAGAATTGTGAACTTTGCACACATTGATGATGGAGGACACTTATAGGGGTTAATGGGGTTAGGGTTTAGGGGGTTAAATGTGTCAGGATTTTAGGGGTTTAGGGGGTTAAATGGGTTAGGGGTTGGGAATTAGGGTTTAAGGGTTTAGAGGTTTAGGGTTTAGGGGGTTGAATGGGTTAGGGGTTTAAGGGTTTAGGGGTTTAAATGGGTTAGGGTTTAGGGGTTAATTTTTTATAGGTTTAGGGCTTAGGGTTTAAATGGGTTAGGGGTTTAGAAGTTTAGGGGGTTAAATGGGTTAGGGGTTGGGAATTGTGGCTAAGGATTCAAGTTCCATGGAAAAATATAAATTCATAAAAAACCTTAATGGTTTGGAAGAATTTTCTAAAATACCTTTCCTAATAGACAAACCCCATTGGATAAAGGATTCCAAAGTTGTATTTGTAGTAAGTAGTTCATCTTGAAAGGTGGAGGGAATTGAACAAAAAGTGGAAGGCAAAAATCTATTGATTAAAAATTAAGACTAACTGTAGAAAACTCTCAAAAGGAATATTTGGGGATAGAGGGAAAAATAAGTATGACTATGAAATGGAGCCTTAGAACAGTAGGGAGTCTCACTGATATAGTTCACCCATGAAAATTATGGTTCCGACAAAGTGAGAGGGCTATGAGGTGCCCATAACAAGCTAGCCCACAAAATAGTGCTTATAATTTACAAAGCAGATATAATAATAATCCTGGAGCCTTCTACCCACCAACCTGTAGAGTAGCTATAAAGGATTCCTCCAGATACCAATTAGGAAAAAAATATTTAAAAGAAAAAAAAAACAATTGATGAACCACAAAAACTTTCCACGAGTAGGTCAAGAAATAAATTAAAATCTGTCATTACAAAGCTAACCTTGAGTCTGTCATATTCCCATTTCTTTTGTATTAAATTTCCATATCATGAACTCACATCGAGGAATATTCAATCTATGTCAACATACTCCATTTGTAAATGGTTTGTATGCTTATAATGTTATATGGAGCAGACTGCACTAAATTTGGATTGTAGATCATTACATTGATAAATTTTGTTTCTTGGCTTACAATGCAGTCTAAGTAATGGTTCATTTTGTTCATAATTCGTTGTAAAATGTTGGAGGTGTTTTCTTTTATAGATTATATTCAGCTATCCAGTGCCCCAACATGACTTTGATAAGAATGGAGACTTGTTTGCTTCTATTTTGAATTGTTTTTGGAAGGCATTGATGTTGGTTGTTTCATAAAGGAAAGAAACATTGGTGCAGGTTGTTTACCATTGTTTGTAATCAAGAAAAATCCAATAAAACTCTAATTTTGTCCACCAGACAAAATGTCTACCATACCTTAATTTTACAGGCCTATGCATGTTTGATAAATTTGAAATCACACACTTATGTACTAGAAATTCACCATTGGCTAATTTGACCTGCCCGAACGCATTTCCTTGGGCACCCTCAAACGGCATGACACGACCTGAATCGCCCCAATGCATTTCCTTAGGTTCCCTCACATGACTCGACCCAACCCGCACGAACACATTTCCTTGGGCGCCCTCACACAACCTGACCTGACCCGACCCACCCCAACGCGTTTTCTTGGGCGCCCTCACACAACCCGACCTAACCCAACCCGCCCCAACGCATTTTCTTTGGCGCCCTCACACAACATGACCCGATCCCACCTGACCTGCCCGAGCATGTTTCCTTAGGTGCCCTCACATGACACGACCCAACCCGACCCGCCTGAACACGTCTCCTTTGGCGGCCTCACACAGCATGACCAAACCCGACCGGACTGAACCATCCAAACACGTTTCCTTGGGTGCCCTCACACAACCCGACATGACCTGACCCAGACACGTTTCTTGGGTGCCCTCACATGACCTAACCTAACCTGACCTGCTTGAACGCGTTTCCTTCGGCGCCCTCATAGTATGGCACAACCCGACCCGAACACGTTTCCTTAGGTGCCATCACACGCCCGACCCAAGCTTCCTCACCCGAATGTCGAAGGCACGAGGGAAAAAATGACAAATAGGTCGCACGAACGTTCATAAGGCACACTGGTGGTCATAACTTAGCATTTTTTATACAGCCTCCCTCACCCGATCTGACCCAAACACGTTTCCTGTGGTGCACTCGGACGACACGACCTGAGCCGCCCGAACGAAGGCACCACGAGGGATTCATTGTGGGAGAAATACCATAGCACGTGGGTTTATATTAGCGAATATATAGTGAGGAAAAAGTAACATAATATATTGGGGGATATATAGGGGGTAATGGGTTTTTTATTGAAAGGTATAAAAAATGGAGCTCAAAGTTAATGAAAAAATATAAAGGGGTATAAAAAATGTAAATGAAAAAATGGATACCTACGATATATAGTGAAAGTAGGGGATTTTAAAATTAGGAAGGTGTATTGGGTTTATATTGGTATTGGTTTAGTACAACTTCAAACAAATAAAAACTTGGAACAACTCATATTATCAACCACAGGAATCTTGGTCAAGAATTAACTTCCTTCAAGTTTCATACTTCTTGAGTCTAATCATGATATGGGAAGATTGTAGATGACTTGTGGATAATTCAATGGATATATATTCAAACCACAGTTTCATACTGCACCTTGGATGCACGATATTTCACAAGGACTTTTGTTCTTGAAATTCAAACCTATAGCTATGTTTTTTCTTAACACACAAATATTCTTGTCCTATAACTTTCGAGATGATCTACTTGAGTTTCGGATATAATCACAAACTTCTCATTAATTCAGAAAATTGTCGCAATAATAGAGAATTTGGACTACCTTTTGAGAGTGTACATACTTGGTACTTTCATATTAGATCTTGAATAGCTCTTGAATAGCTAAGGTGAAGGGAAATGCAGATTTAAGATCACATCTTGGTGTCTTATCTGAAGATATATATCTCTCTAGAAAAGAATACTAAAAGGGAGTAGAGGCATCTAGAGACAATAGTCAAAGATTGAGACATTTAAAAATTATCTCTATGGTATAAATCCGAGTTCAGTGAAGCCTTAACCAAACTTTCTAGCACGATTAAAAATCTGAGAAATTGTTCAAGGAGGTCCAAAACTTATATTCTGTGATCCAAATTACTATCAGTGTTTCTTTGTTTAAAATCTGAGCTCAGGAAAAGGTGTGTTCAGTCTTATTTCTTATGGTATGATAAGAATATTTGTTTTATAAGAACCATGTAGAAGAGAACCTATTGAAGCAAATCAACAACACGTTTTATCTAAGGAAATACAGGTCTGTAACAACATTTCTTTTGTTGCATCTGAGTTATGACAACATGTTTTCTCTATGGACAAGTTTTATGATATTACTTGGTGACCCATGGTTATGATCTGGTTAAAATGGATGATCTGACAACAAGCGATTTCCCAACAACCCTGAACAGAAACCCAATTTATGCATATACAACCAAGAATTTTTTTCCAACTACAATTTCGGCCGTTAGAATTCCGACAATGGTTTTTGTTGGAACTACGACAAGCATTTCACAATGTCGGACTTGCGACGACCGCATCACATCGTCAGAATAGCGACAAAATGTTCACACGTTAGACTTGCAACGACCTGTTCCCATCGTCGAAATAGCGATGAAAGGTTCAACACATCAGACTTGCGACGAATTGTTCAAAACGTCGGATTTGTGATGAATGCTACAAATCATCGAAATAGCGAAAAAGGGTTAAAACGTTGAAATTGCGATGAAATTTTCAAAACATCAAAAATAGTGACGAAATATTTGAAACGACATAATTGCAGTACTACCAAAAAAGGTCGTAATTGTGAAACGACGTTTTTCCCCACCTCAAAGTGTCACTCTTGGGACGCCTATGTGTCGCAAGAGCAAAATTTTGGCCTTAGCGCAACTAGGTTGTAAAGTTCCTTAGCACAACAAAACACAGTGTAGATCCTTTCACTAGAACTTTCAAATTTAAATATCTTGTTTATTCTTATATAGTATTATTATTAAAATATACCTGTTGTGTATAAAATTTGAGATATTTATACTTTCATTGTATAAAACATTTGAAAAATTTACACTTTGTGTATAACATTTGTAACATTTACACTTTCTTGTACTGTTAAAACAATCAACCATTTGTTGCAATGAGAAACATTGAGAGGTTAATGGTATCCCATTGTATAGATTTCGAACAAGGAAGTATATATCCTCCCATGATGGTATGATTTACACAAAAATTATATCGGGGTTTCCGTCAACAACTCCAACATAATTAAGCACAATAATGCAATAAGGAATGTCACATCCACCACCCTCATCGCTATCCGCAAAACATTGTTATGTCCCTTAATGATAACATGCCAAATAATTCCACAAATTTATTGGCTAAATAAGAAGTATCATCCACTTTCATTTAATGAGTTTGATGTACGGGCGCTTCACTGTAGTAGCAATACCATAGCACGTGGGTTCAAATTGGGGGATATATAATGAGTAAAAAATTACATAATATATTTGGGGTTTTATAGGGGATAAAGAGTTTTTATATTGGCAGGTATACAAAATGTAGCTCAAATTTAATGAAAAAATATAAAGGGATATAAAAAATGTTAATAAAAAATGGATACCTGCAATATATAATGAAAGTAAGGGCTTTTTAAATTGGGATGGTGTATTGGGTTTATATTGGTAGGGGGTTAAATAATGTGTTTTTTAGGGGTATTTTCCAATATGTAATGAAATTAAGGGTATTTTTTAATATGCTATAATCACTCGTGTTATGTTAGAGGTTTATTAAGCGAAGCCCCCGTGGGTTGATGCTTTTTCACACCCCAACATTGATACAACATTGGAAAGTTGCATCATTATGTTTATATACAAATCAATAAAGAAGAAGATGACAAGAATTGGAACAAAAAGAAGCTTTATTGAATGAGCATATTTTTCAAATATAAGGGAATGCATGACTAGGAAGAAGGAAAGTATGTTGGTCATGGTGTAAGACAATATGATTACACAAAACATAGGAGGGTTACAATGAAAAACTTCAAGAACCTATCATTTTTTTTTGTGTGGTTCACTATACCGGTGATTGATAATAGCTACATCCACAGAAAACCCACCTGTGCATAGGTGAGATGGTTATATTTCATGTAGAAATTACTCCCAAGGAGCGAGCATGTCAATCTCAGTGGGACCGGAACCCGGGTGGGGAGGATAAGAGCGATTCCTCACTACCACTCGATCTACACCCACTTGATAGTTCAAGAACCTATCAATAATTAGCAATGTTTGTATTATTGTAGAGGATTTCCCTATCAATTTGAATTGCGTTGGAAATATGCTATAGTTGGTAGTTATTAAATATGATATTCAAATAAAATGATAAAGTTTAAAAATGATAGAGTTAAGTTTTGAAATTGATCTCATCTCTTTATTTTTATGGAAATGAAAAACATTGGGTGTTTATTAAATCTTGTCCATCATCTATACCTATTGTGAAGTGAGCTTAAGTACATAAAATAGGACATAATATATGTATAATTCTATATGTCATAAACTTAGAAGAAAACTACAATCTATAAAGAGCTAGGATAGATTAGTTGTCCCTTTCTAGGATTAAGTGCTAAAGTTAGCTAATTAAAATCAACACTCAAAATTATAATCAAAAGTTAAAGTTAAATAAGTGAAGCATGAAAGAAAACTTATAAATTAAATATTCTAATGAAAATGTAAAATATAGTGCCCAATGGATTATAAATGACTGAAATTGGAAATAATGGAAAAGGGTTTTTGTTTTAATGGATTCATAATTCATTATGGCCTCTCTTGTTGATGACAACAAGTGGACACTCCGATTAGAGCATGTAGACACTTTGATTTTCCTTTATTTAATCTAGTAAAATTTAACGCAACACCATTTGTGTTAGTCATCCATAATTTTGACTTTATCCAAAGATGACTAAATGTAACAAACCCAGATTTCTAGAACAAAATTGCAAGAACATGATAAGTTCTAGAAATCTCACTGCCTTCATCATTTCAAGTCCATTAGTCCACTGAAATCTTCATCTATTTTCCTAAAAGGATTATCTTGTTGTTCCTTAAGTGTTGTTCCTTAAACTGTGTTGTTCCTTAAATAGTGTTGTTCCCTAAAGTATTGTTCCTTAAGTGTTGTTCCTGTTCCTTATTCAGAATCCTTGAGAAACACTACTGAACAAAAAGATATTGTATGTAGGCCATTTTTTCCACCATTTACTAAACCTATTTCACTCATTTTTCCCCCTTTTCGTCCTTCATTTTCCTCTGAACACCTTCAAAATCCCTTTTAAACTCATAAAGAATCCTTGTTATGGTTTAAAAACCCCCATTTTACCTATCGGAACCCACCAAAATGATCAGAAACCCCTCTTTTGGTCTAAAAAGACAGTCTTTTACAACTAAGGGTTTAAGCCCCTGAGGGCTTAAAAATATCTCCCCCTTTTCCCCATGTGTCCGAGCGCTATGACCAAGTGCCTAAACCCCTGTTGCATCGGCATTTCTTCTTTAAATTTGCATTTCCTTTGAAAATTTTTACTTGTCGATGCAATTAGCACCCTAATCCTTAGCCCATGGTCACATTTTCCCCCATCGGACCGTGCCCTAGTGCCCAGTTATTAGCCCCTCCATCGCATTAGCCTTTTCCTCACTTCTTCTCCCCTTTCCTTTGTTCCACCGTCGATGCGATAAGTGCCCTAACCCTGGCCCCTGGTCACTTATCCTCCCATGGGACCATGTCCTTGCTCTTATTCCTAAGCCCCCATTGCATTGGCTTTTCCATATAGAACCCTCGTTTCCTTTGCAAAATTTTCCTCTCCGATAAAAATACCTCGAAAAGATCCAAGCCATAGATCTCTATGATCTGACGGTGATCATTAGCCCCTGCCCCTTACCTTTTTGGTTTATCCATCCACCCTCCACACCGATCTCCGCCGTTGATCTACATGATCCAACGGTCCTCGCTCATCCCGACAACCCAATTCTTCTCGACCCACCATCCATTACGCAAATCCCTCCTCCAATCACCTATTGCCACATGTCCTCCACTAAGTTCTCCTCACCATGCACTTCTCTCCATTGCGCTCCCTCGTAGCCATTGGATCTTCCCCCCCAGATCCGACGGTCTACGATCAATATCGTGTGATTTTTGCATCTGCGGTTTAACGTTCCAAAGCCACATGAAATAGGCGGTATTGCAAAGGCCACATGGCACATTATAATTGGATCGCGTTCCCTCCGAGAAAAACTACTAACCACCCAACTACAACATGAAAACCACCAGTGGTTTTCTAAAACCATTTTTGCTCAAATTTCGCTCCAGGATTGTTTTAAAACCCATTTCTTCCCGGTTTTCTCCATAAAACCCTTCTGCGCATTCATTTTCTCCTCACTGCTCCTTCCGCTTCCGCCCGACCTCTATAAAGTAGTTTATCCAACACTCACAGGTTTTATTAAATATTTTTGTCCTGTGTAGGTTTAATGGTAGTTTAAGGGTAAAGAATCTTCCCACTGTCTATGAGGGGAGAAGGTTGAAGATCATCATCCGGGGAAGACTGTTAAATGAAGAAAAGAGATTTCCAAGGCGTAAATCTGGATCTTTCAATCAAATATTTCATGAATATCTGTTATTCAAATCAAACCCCCATGCATTAAGGTCCTCTGTCTACAACATCGAAATGAAAAGCACAGTGGAAGAAACAAAGGGTTAAAGACCATGAACCGAAGAAAGGGGATTAAAAACTAGTCGAAGTCAGCAGGAAAAGTGTAAATCAACAAAGACAGAGAAGATTGAATATGAAGGATTAAGCACAAATACCAAAGATTAGAAAGTTTAAACCTACATTTTAAAGGTGAATACAGTTAGCAAAAGGATAATTACAGGCCCAAGCAACAGAGGATTAAAAGGTAAAAATAAATTAGATGAAGTGTTAAAGGATAGAAAAGAATATTAATTTAAAAAGGCCTTAAAACACAGTTTTATGATTAAATCAAGAAGACTTAGGCTTAAAGATAGCGTCAAATACATCAAAGGAGCAGTTATTCACCTAATAACTCACAATTGACACCTTTCACTTAATTTATACCTCAAAGGGAAAATTGTCAGTTATTACACAAAAATATATTTTATAAACTGTCAGACAGTTATTGTAAAAGATAGAAAAGAGCCTCAAAGTCAATCTTTTCAGCTATTTTATCTTCAGGAAGTAAAGACAGATTTAATACACAGAGAAGAAGTTGAGAAACATTCCTACCTTATACCTTGCATGGTTTTTAAGGATAGGGGTGCATTTACTGTGTCACTAATAACGTTTTGAACCCTATATAGTTCCACCTCCTCATTTGCAGCATAAATACTACATTTGAACTCATTGTATGGGGGAATTTTGATAACTCTTTGAAGTAATACATAGTTTTGCTGAGATTAAAGAGAAATTGATGTACTGGAACCTGTGGATGTTTTGACCTGTTTGTGGATGAAGAAAGCTCTGTCATTGGATCCCTGAGCTTGACTGTTGGTGAAGTATTCTAAATTGTTTAATGTTTTTTCTTGTTTTCATTCTGTTTTCATCATCTCTTGCTTGCAGTAGAGTAAAAGTTTTAGGCTATGAAATGTCTCTTGGAAGCACATTAGAATTGTTTACTCTTCACTGTCTTTATGTTTTTCATCTGCTGAATGTTTGATTGAGTAGTTTACCTGCTTTTCAACCCTTAAGCTTGTTTATTTCAATAATAGTTCAATACAGTGGCCTTAATAATGATTTATGGTTCTCCCTACTTCCTTGTTGCCTCTTAAAAATTGTTTTTGAAGTCTCCCTTCAAAGTACCATTGTCCAAAGTCTGCCAAAGAGGTCTATTTTGATCATACCCTTTGTACTTGCTTAAATAATTGTTTTGAAGGTATTTATAGCTATAATCACAGACTTTTAGGAGTTCCCTGTTCTATGAATGAAGTTATTTGTGAATCTCGAATGTTTTCTTATCCTTGAGAGTGAAATCTTTAATGAAATAGAGCATTCCTCGACTCTTAGATTTCATTCTGAAAGTTTGTCTTAAAATTGTTATTTGCTGAAGTGTAAAATTGTAGAATTCATGGTTAGCCCTATCTATAAAATACTTCTTCGTGTTCAAATGATGCTTTAAGACCCTTTGTTGAAGAGTACATATAATTAAGGATTCTTAACTGCCCTTAATTCTAATTTTCATTCTATAAACCTTGATGTTCATTTCATTTCACCTAAAAAATTTGTAGATCCAACAGCCAAGTTAGATTTGCCCTTTGATACCCCTAATTCATCTACAAACTTGTTACAAACTTCCATTTGACTCCATTGCCTAATGACTTAGAGATTTCCATTTTATATCTATGCTGCCTAGGTCATCATGTCCCACAAAATAATCAAACAAACTCAAGCTTAATAACTAGCCTAAAATCAACCCTTTACAAGAAAACAAGTCATATCTTTGCAAACATATTGAGAGATCCCTCTCTGAGACTAGGAGGGCTAGATCCTAGAGCTGTAAAGACTGGCTTAAATGTTGCCTTGTCATTTGGCTTACCAATCGGCCAAATCATAGGATCCCAACATTCTGGCGATCACAGTGGGACCTCTGAATTCATAGCTGCCTAGCAAGCTCTTATAGACTCATTAGTTCTTCAAAAAACCATAGAAATTCAGAAAAACCCAAAAACATTTCAGGTTGGTTTTCAAATAAACCATTAGGGGTGGACCATAAAACATTTTACCTTCAGAAAAGCTAAAAATTTCCACTTGTCGACTCCACTAGCCCTAGTAGGCCTATTACCTTACTAGTATTCCAGATTTCTTTGAAACTGTGTTAACCAGTCTTGAGGAAGTTTAGAAAAATATTCCTCTATTATAGAAATCACTGTGAGAGGAATTTTTTTGAGAAAACAGTCCTGAAAAACCTCTTCCTCTCTAAATTTTGAAAAACTGAAATCTGTCTTCACATTGTGTCCATACTAGATCCCATCCAGATCCTAATCCCCCTACCATAGTTTATAATCCAGAGAGGATTTTGTGGCAAACTTCTAAACCTGGAAAACCAACTATTGATAGGACCATCACAAGAACAAGATCTGTCCCTCAAAACTTCACAGTCTTGAAAGATCCTCACTTTGACTTACCTCACACAAAGAACCTCTTTAGAAATAAGTCTCAAAATGATTTAAACCACGCTGATTTTGAAACCACAGATTTGCAATAGAGCTTTAACAGAGAAGCCTCACCTTCTACTCCACCTGATTCTCAGCTTCTCCATCATTTCAGCTCCTTCCATAAAAAATCTGCTCATCATCAGTTTGCTAGCACAAGTGTTTCTTCCACTCCTATCCACACATCCACTATTCAAAACACTCCATTTCAACCCACTTTCCCTCTTGTTAATCCACCTCTTGTAAATCTCCCATTATTTCCAATTAGGGCAGCATGGTATGCTCCATTAGTGTTACTACATCCTATGGCTCCTTTACCAAATGATTACCAGTCCAAAATTCCCCATTTCACTGCAAATGAACCTACTACTGCCTAACAGCATGTAGATAAAATGAATGATGCCTTTTATTATATGGAAATAGAAGAAGAGACCATTAAGATGAGAATTTTTGCTCAAAGTTTAGGAGGATAAGTCAAGAAATGGTTTAAAAACTTAGCTCCTCACAGCATAAATGATCTCCCTTCTCTATATCAAATATTCATAAACAAATGGGAAATCAGAAAAAACACCCTCTAAATCCTTTCAAATTATACTAACCTCAAAAGGAATACTGGGGAAAGTGTTCATGATTACTGCACTAGATTAAATAATGTGTATAATGCACTTCCTCCAGACATGAAACCTCCATTAGGCTTAGCCTTGGCTAAATTCCCAGAAGGCTTTGACCCTAAAATGGCCTACCAGCTAAGAGAAAGAGACCCCTCAACTTTAGAAGATATGCAGAGGGGAGCCATGAGTGTGGAGGCAAATTTGATTAAAAAAAGAGCTAGGTTGAGAGCAGAGAAAAGAGTTACATACAAGGATGATACAATGCCATCAACCTCAGCATCAGATACTAAAATTGATAACTTAGTGAAGGTAATGGAGAGGATGCTTGAAAAGATAAATCTGAATGATAGAGTGCCTCCTAGAGAAAACCAAAACAGAAATAGAAACCAAAATCTTAGAAGAGACCCTAATCAAGATAGGAAAAGAGATAATGACCAACAGATTAGGCCTCCCTTTCAACAAAACTATGTTGATCAAGAAGAAGAAAGGGAAGTTGAAAGGTTGGAAGAAAATCATGTAAACTTGATAGGGTCTAACAGTGAGACAGATGTTTTTCTCACTGAAGAAGAACAAGGATTCTTCTCTTCAGAACAAACTGAATACGATAATGAGGATTCTGAAGATTACAGATTGGGGTTTGAAAATGCTATCATGAAGATACACAAGCAATACAATCTTAGAAGAAAAGGTAGCCCAGAGAATTCCAATGACACAAACACTAGTATTGTTGTTAAAAAAACATTAGAAAATGAGCTTAAGAAAACAACAAGTAACACCAACACTTCAGCCAAGAAAACTAACCAGAATAAAGATAAAAACATTCAGCAAAGTGTTGAACAAAGCTGCCCTAGAACTTCTGCTAGTGGCCCTAACAAATCTGTCCCAAATAGAAGTTCAAATAAAGTTCAGCAAGTCAAAATTGCTGAAAGAGTTGTAAATGACAAAACATAATTAAATATGTCAAAAACAATAGTTCCTTTTAGCCTTGAAGGGGAAATTGCCAATATTAAAATCACCATACCCTTAGTTGAACTAGTAACTCAGGATGTATATAAAAAACAAGTTTTGAAAGCTTTAAATATGGGTAGTGACACTGATACTTTAAAATTGGCAGATGATAAACTAGAATTATTGTTTGGTCCTGAAGTTGAAGGGAAATACCAAGAAGGCACTGTCCGTCCCTTCTATGTCATCTTGAATATACATGAGAAAATATTTCACAATGCCATGCTAGACTCAAGTGCTTCTCACAATCTTATGCCCAAAGCAGTAATGGAAAGCCTAGGCTTAGAAATTACTAAACCATACAAAGACCTGTATTCTTTTGATTCCAGCAGGGTCAAATGCTTAGGTTTAATTAAATATTTGTGTGTTAACTTATCTCAAATTCCTGCTAAGAGTCTAGTAATGGACATAGTGGTAGCTGACATCCCCCCTAAGTATGGCATGCTTCTATCTAGACCCTGGGGAGCCAAAATTCAGGGTATCCTTCAAATGGACATGTCTTATGCCACCATTCCAGTATTTAACCAAACTAGAAGATTATACAGGGAATCCCACATGAAATACATGGTGAGCAACATAGACAGACCAAACAACTCTCCTATCTACTCCATCCATTCAGATTTGGATTCCTTTATCTTATATAATGAAGATGAAATCATGAAGCAAGAAAAGGAAAACAAAGGAGAATTTAGTCTACCAGAACAATCAAATCTGTCATCAATTCAAGAAAAGAACAGTCCAAATTTCAGCAACCTTGAACAGCAGAAAGAAAATGAAAATGAGATTGAAATACCTTGGAAAATAAACTTTGATGGCTCTTGTAGAAAAATAAGTGCAGGGGCTGGTGTATGGATACAAAACACAAACAAAGGATTTTCCTATAAATTGGATTTTCCATGCACAAATAACATTGCTGAATATGAAGCCCTCCTTATTGGCCTACACTTACTCAAAGATTTAGGAGCCAAAATAATATCAGTCCAAGGGGATTCTGAGCTAATTATTAGACAGATTAAAGGGGAATATTCAACCAAAAACCCAAAACTCAGAGAATATAGGAACGCTGCCCTTGATCTTCCGAAAACCTTTGAAAAATATGAACTCTTTTTCATCCCAAGAGCCCAAAATCATCTAGAAAATGAACTTGCCTTTGCTGCTAGTAATTACCAAGTACCAGAGACCAATGAACAATTTGATGTGAAGGTAAAAAACAAACCTGCAATACCTGATAATCAAGATTATTGGCAGGTATTTGAAGGAGACAAACACATAGATGATTTTCTGCAATCAAAGAATGAATTTTCCATGCCAACATCTATTTTAAGCCATAAGGAAGACTATTCTAATGAAGAACAAAACCCTGAAACAACGCTGTCTTTTTCTGCTGATATAAACCATTTTGAACATCCATTTACAGGAGAAATAATTGACAGTACGGACCAGAAAGACCTGGAAGTTTTACAATGTAAAAATGATACAATTCCAATAGGTTTTACACCATTAGAACAACTTTTCGATTTCAATGATGTAGCCAAAGAACCAACGATGGAGGCTATAGAAACAGACATAGAAGAACATAACATAGGCAGCCCAGCAGAACCCAAAATTATTAAGTTGTCTAGCACTCTCCCAGCACATATTAAACAGTAATACATAGATCAGCTCAAAAAATTTAAAGATGTATTTGCATGGGGATACAAGGATTTAAAGTCATATGATACTAGCATCATTCAACACAAGATTCCTCTTAAGGAAAATCAAAAACCTTTCAAACAAAAACTCAGGAGGATAAAACCTGTTTTATTACCTTTAGTTGAGAAAGAGATTAAGAAGATGTATGATGCTGGGATCATAGTTCCCATCAAGTATTCAGAATGGGTTTCCAACTTAATATATGTTAGAAAAAAGACTGGAGAAATTAGGCTTTACATTGATTTCAGGAATCTAAATAGAGCCTCCCTTAAAGATAACTACCCCTTGCCGAAAATGGATCATATACTTCAAAGGGTAGTTGGGGCTAGAAGAATTTCACTGTTGGATGGGTTCTCAGGTCACAATCATGTTTTAGTACTCCCAAGTGACCATCATAACACTGCTTTTACTACACCTTGGGGTACATTCATGTATCTTAAAATGCCATTTGGTTTGATGAATGCAGGGGCCACCTTCCAAAGGGCCATGGACGTAGCCTTCTCAGAAGACGTAGGCTATTTTATAATCATTTATCTTGATAACATTACTACTTTCTCTAAAATTGATGAAGAACACTTGATTCATTTGAGAAAGGTTTTTGAGAAATGTAGGAGATATGGATTATCTTTGAATCCCAAAAAGACACTCTTTGGTCTCCAAGAAGGAAAAATTCTTGGCCACATTATTTCTGAAGAGGGAATCAAAGTAGACCCTAAAAGGATTGATCGCATCTTGAAGATCAGCCATCCTAGAAACCTTAAATAATTACAATCTTTCATTGGGAAGATAAATTTTTTAAGGAGATTCATCCCCAACCTTGCTGAGCTATTGAGAAATATCATAAACATGCTTAAGAAAGAGGTAGGTGTTAAATTGACCATACAGGCTAAACAATCATTTGAACTAGTAAAACAAGCTTTAACTCAAACACCAATTCTTATTAGTCCTGATTTCACCAAAGATTTTTATATCTTTTCCTTTGCATCTGAACATACAATAGCTGCAATATTGCTGCAAAATAATTCCATGGGGCATGAAAAACCAATATCCTTTTTTAGTAGGGCTTTGAGAGATGCTCCACTCAAGTATAACATCATGGAGAAACAAGCCTAGCCTTGGTAAAAGCATTGAAAGACTTTAGAGTCTACATTTTGCATTGTCACATCATTGCTTTTGTCCCACACACAGTTGTCAAGGATATTCTAAGTCAAGACCCTAATGGTAAAAGGGGAAAATGGATTGCTATTATTCTAGAATATGACCTAGAAATCAGGCCTACCAAACTAATCAAAGCGCAGGGATTAGCAAAACTCATGGTTGAATCAAACTTCCAAGCACTTGGTATGAATATGGTTGATGTCTTAGAAGAAATAGAGGAATTCACAGCTCCATTCATTGAAGAAACATTTGTGAATTCACCTTGGTATGCTGATATCATATATGTGCTGCTTTATCTAAATTCTCCTCCTTCTTTGTCCAAAACTAAAGCTAGATTTTTGAAATAGAAGGCTTTAAATTATTTCATATTAGATGGGGTTTTATATTGGAAAAATGCTGTTGGAATATTGCTTAAGTGTTTGCTTGAGAGTGATGTAGGAAAAATCATGCATGAGCTGCATGAAGGAGAATGTGGTGGACATCTGTACTGGAAGACTACATCAAATAAAATCCTCAGATCTAGTTACTATTGGCCCACCCTTTTCCTAGATACTCAGAAACTTGTCATGTCTTGCCATAAGTGTCAAATTTTTGAAGGAAAAAGAAAACTCCTACCCTTACCCTTACATCCCATCAGTGTTGAGGCTCCCTTTCAACAATGGGGCTTGGACTTCATTGGGGAAATTCACCCATCCTCTTCAGCCCAACATAAGTGGATCCTCACTGCCACTGATTACTTTACCAAGTGGATAGAAGCCTTACCTTCTAGGAATGTTACTGACTCTGTCATTATCAAGTTCCTTGAAACCAACATACTATCCATATTTGGTTGTCCAAGAAAAATTGTTACAGACAATGCTGCTACCTTCAAATCCAAGAAAATAGTTGAATTCAGCTACAAATATCATATTACATTAGGTCATTTCAATGCCTACTATCCCCAAGGAAATGGATTAGCTAAATCCTCCAACAAAATCCTTGTCAATATTATCAAAAAACTGTTGGAATAGAATCATAAATCATGGCATAGTAAGCTTGTTCATGCTTTATGGGCTGATAGATTAACCACCCAAAATTCAATAAATATGTCCCCCTATCAGCTGGTTTATGGCATGGACGCAGTCTTCCTAACCTCACTAGGAGTTCCAGTTATGAAACTCCTCCAAGAAGTACAATCTGAGGAAAATGATATGCAAAGAAGGATAAATCAGACCATTCATTTGCAGTAGACTAGAGAAGAAGTGTACAATAGAACACAAATAGTCCAAGAAATTATCAATAAATTATTTGACAAGAGGACTAAAGAAAATGATTTGCAAGTTGGGAATGTAGTTCTAAAGTGGGATTCTAGAAAAGAAGAAAAGGGAAAAAATGGAAAATTTGAAAATTTGTGGAAAGGGCCCTACATTATTCATTCTATCAGGGGTCATAATGCATTCTTTCTGCAAGAGTTGAATGGAGAATATCTATTTGGAGGTCCTTTCAATGGCAGGATGCTCAAGCACTATTTCTGCCAAGAGTCCTAAATTTCAAACTTTTTATGTCTTCCACTGTGTATAACATTGATGTTTCAATTTAAAAAAGGAGAGAAGAAAAACACGAAAACAACAGAAAAAGAAAAGAGGGCAGATTCAAAAAAGGTACAGCCCCATACCCAAAAAGAGGATTTTCTGAAAGTGAGCAAATCTAAATGCCATTGCTGATTTGAAAGTGATCTATTGTCCAGTCATCTAGCCTAATCATGGCTTAACATACTTTAAATTTATGTTGATAATTTAGTAGAAGCATAGATTGATAAGATTTTTTCAGACTTGGCTTATCAATAGAATAGATTAGGATAGAAAGGAAATGGTTCTAACAAGCTCAAAATTTGAACCAAGAAAAGGAAAAAGACAACTCTAAATAGATCAAAATCAGAGCCAGAAAAGGACTAGAAGGATATTTATAAATTTTCAAATCTTAAGCCTTCATCATTTTATTTTATTTTTTTGCAAATAAAATCTATGTGCAGCTTGTATATACATCCATAGACACCATATCAAATCAGACAGTCTAATCCTGATTTGACTGTGTTTAAATCTCCTGTTTTAGAAATAGAGAATATAAATTTGTCAAACAGTGTAATCTTGACAGATAGTGGCTAGATAGAAAATAAAGAGTTCAATAGTTTAATTTGAACTCTTGGAAGAGATAAGGATAGGATTAGATAGTTTATTTCTATTTCAAAAATAAAATTTCAAAGAGTTTGCTAGTTCAAATGCACTCAAAAGGGAAGAAAAAATGCTAGGACAAAGTAAGATTGGGTAGGTAGAGATACCATTTGAAGAAATTTCATGTTGCAGATTGATAAAGGTTGTCCTTTTCAGAGAAAGATCAGCAAGAAAAGAAGAAATATACCCAATGGATAAGGCACTGGTCCACTATAAGCTAGAGATCTATAACTGAGGTTCTGGACACCTAAAAGGACAGTTGTCCTCCCAAAATGGAGCCACTTTTAGTCATCCATAATTTTGACTTTATCCAAAGATGACTAAATGTGACAAACCCAAATTTCTAGAACAAAATTGCAAGAACATGATAAGTTCTAGAAATCTCACTGCCTTCATCATTTCAAGTCCATTAGTCCACTGAAATCTTCATCTATTTTCCTAAAAATATTATCTTGTTGTTCCTTAAGTGCTATTCCTTAAACTGTGTTGTTCTTTAAACAATGTTGTTCCCTAAAGTATTGTTTCTTAAGTGTTGTTCCTGTTCCTTATTCAGAATCCTTGAGAAACATTACTCAACTAAAAGAGACTGTATGTAGGCTATTTTTTCCACCATTTACTAAGCCTATTTCACTCATTTTTTCCCCTTTTCGTCCTTCATTTTCCTCTGAACACCTTCAAAATCCCTTTTAAACTCATAAAGAATCCTTGTTATGGTTTAAAAACCCCCATTTTACCTATCGGAACCCACCAAAATGATCAGAAACCCCTCTTTTGGTCTAAAAAGACAGTCTTTTACAACTAAGGGTTTAAGCTCCCGAGGGCTTAAAAATCTCCCCCCCCCTTTTCCCCATGTGTCCGAGCGTTATGACCAAGCGCCCAAACCCCTATCGCATCGGCTCTTCTTCTTTAAATCAACATTTCCTTTGAAAAATTTTACCCATCGATGCGATTAGCACCCTAATCCTTAGCCCATGGTCACATTTTCCCCCACGGGACCGCGCCCTAGTGCCCAGTTATTAGCCCCTTCATCGCATCGGCCTTTTCCTCGCTTCTTCTCCCCTTTCCTTTGTTCCACCGTCGATGTGATAAGCGCACTTACCCTGGCCCCTGGTCACTTATCCTCCCATGGGACCATGTCCTTGCACTTATTCCTAAGCCCCCATTGCATTGGCTTTTCCATATCGAACCCTCGTTTCCTTTGCAAACTTGCCCTCTCTGATAACGATACCCCGATAAGATCCAAGCTGTAGATCTCTATGATCTAACAGTGATCATTAAGCTCTGCCCCTTACCTTTTTGTTTTATCCATCCACCCTCTGCACCAATCTATGCCGTTAATCTACATGATCCAACTGTCCTCGTTCATCCCGACAACCCAATTCTTCCTGACCCACCATCCATTACGCAAAGCCCTCCTCCAATCACCTCTTGCCACTTTTCCTCCACTAATTTCTCCCCAGCGTGCACTTCTCTCCATCGCACTCCCTCGTAGCCGTTGGATCTTCCCCCCCATATCCGACGGTCTACGATCAATATCGCGTGATTTTTGCATCCGCGGTTTAACATTCCAAAGCCACGCGAAATAGGCGGTATTGCAAAGGCCACGTGGTGCATTATAATTGGATTGCATTCCCTCCGGGAAAAACTACTAACCGCCCAACTACAACACGAAAACCACCAGTGTTTATCCAAAACCACCAGTGGTTTTCCAAAACCACTTTCGCTCAAATTTCACGCCTAGACTGTTTTAAAACCCATTTCTTTGTGGTTTTCTCCATATAACCCTTCTGCGCATTCATTTTCTCCTCACTACTCCTTCCACTTCCGCCCGACCTCTGTAAAGAAGTTTATCCAACACTCGTAGGTTTTCTTAAATATTTTTGTCCTGTGTAGGTTTAATGGCAGTTTAAGGGTAAAAAATCTTCCCACTATCTCTGAGGGGACAAGGTCGAAGATGATCATCCGGGGAAGACTATTAAATGAAGAAAAGAGATTTTCAAGGCGTAAATCTGGGTCTTTTAATCAAATATTGCATGAATATTTGTTATTCAAATCAAACCCCCGCGCATTAAGGTCCTCTATCTACAACAGCGAAAGGAAAAGCACAGTGGAAGAAACAAAGGGTTAAAGACTAAGAACCGAAGAAAGGAGATTAAAAACTAGTCGAAGTCAGCAGGAAAAGTGTAAAGAAACGAAGATAGAGAAGATTGAAGATGAAGGATTGCGCACAAAGACCAAAGATTAGAAATTTTAAACCTGCAGTTTAAAGGTGAATACAGTCAGCAAAAGGATAATTACAGGCCCAAGAAACAGAGGATTAAAAGGTAAAACGAAATCAGATGAAGTGTTAAAGGTCAACAAAGAAGATTAATTTAAAAGGCCTTAAAACACAGTTTGATGATTAAATCAAGAAGAATTAGGCTTAAAGATAGCCTCGAATACATCAAAGGAGAAATTATTCACCTAATAACTCACAATTGACACCTTTCACTTACTTTATACCTTAAAGGGCCAATTGTCAGTTATTACACAAAAATATATTTTATAAACTGTCAGACAGTTATTGTAAAAGACAGAAAAGAGCCTCAAAGTCATTCTTTTCAGCGATTTTATCTTCAGGAAGTAAAGACAGATTTAATACACAAAGAAGTAGATGAGAAACATTCTTACCTTATACCTTGCATGGTTTTTAAGGATAGGGGTGCATTTACTGTGTCACTAATAAAATTTTGAACCCTAGATAGTTCCACCTCCTCATTTGCAGCATAAATACTGCATTTGAACTCATTGTATGGGGGCATTTTGATAACTCTTTGAAGTAATACATAGTTCTGTTGAGATTAAAGAGAAATTGATGTACTGGAACCTGTGGATGTTTTGACCTGTTTGTGGATGAAGAAAGCTCTGTCATTGGATCCCTGAGCTTGGCTGTTGGTGAAGTATTCTAAACTGTTTAATGTTTTTCATTTTTTCATTCTGTTTTCATCATCTCTTGCTTGCAGTAGAGTAAAAGTTTTAGGCTAAGAAATGTCTCTTGGAAGCACCTTAGACCTGTTTACTCTTCACTATCTTTATGTTTTTCATCTATTGAATGTTTGATTGAGTAGTTTAACTACTTTTCAACCCTTAATCTTGTTTATTTCAATAATAGTTCAATACAGTGGCCTCAAGAATGATTTATGGTTCTCCCTGCTTCCTTGCTACCTCTTAAAAATTGTTTTTGAAGTGTCCCTTCAAAGTACCATTGTCCAAAGTCTGCCAAAGAGGTTTGTTTTGATCATACCCTTTGCACTTGCTCAAATAATTGTTTTGAAGGTCTTTATAGCTGTAATCACAGATTTTTAGGAGTTCCCTCTTCTATTAATGCAGTTATTTTTGAATATTGAATGTTTTCTTATCCTTGAGAGTGAAATATTTGATGAAATAGAGCGTTCCTCGACTATTAGATTTCATTCTGAAAGTTTGTCTTGAAATTGTTATTTGCTGAAGTGTAAAATTGTAGAATTCATGTTTAGCCCTGTCTATAAAATACTTCTTCGTGTTCAAATGATGCTTTAAGACCCTTTGTTGAAGTGTACATATAATTAAGGATTCTTAACTGCCCTTAATTCTACTTTTCATTCTAGAAACCTTGATGTTCATTTCATTTCACCTAAAAAATTTGTAGATCCAACAACCATGTTATATTTTCCCTTTGATGCCCCTAATTCATCTACGAACTTGTTACAAACTTCCATTTGACTCCATTGCCCAATGACTTAGAGATTTCCCTTTTCTATCTATGCTGCCTAGGTCATCATGTCCCACAAAAAAATCAAACAAACTCAAGCTTAATAACTAGCCTAAAATCAACCCTTTACAAGCAAACAAGTCATATCTTTGCAAACATATTGAGAGATCCCTCTCTGAGACTAGGAGGGCTAGATCCTAGAGCTCTAAAGACTGTTTTACATGTTGCCTTGTCATTTGGTTTACCAATCGGCCAAATCACAGGATCCCAACAATTTGAAAAGGTGATAATTTAGTATGTCCTTCTCCATTTATGAGAGAAATTGGATGACCACTAAAGTAGTCTTCTACTCATGTTCTTAATTTGTGTGTTTTTATAAGTCATTGGTTTAGAATAGGAAAAAAAGAGATAATAATGATGCAAGTAAAGAAAAGAACTATGTTCCTTATTTATACAATTCCATGTGAAACATTGTGAAAGGGCTAGGGCCATTTTCACCAAGAGAGGTGGTGTATGACGCTCTTGGTGCTTTGTTTAACTTGTTAACTAGCTTATCCTCATAAGAAAAAACTACCCTATGATAAATAAACATTATGAACAATGCTTGACATCATGAAATAGATATAGAAATATGAACAAGGTATGAACAACCATATATTATTGAATATGGGAGTGAGCTCACACATAAAGTATAAGAATAATACCATGAATCGACTAGTATGAACAAGGTAGGTAATAATTGCTGGAATCACGATTGCCGTTAGACCAAAACCCGCAGGCGTTAGTCTCTACTACAATCGCCAGAGTTAGGAACTACAAGGAACTAGGGCACCCCTCCAAAAACTCTGCCCTAAAATACCTGTTCAATCAAGAAAAGCCAAACATAGTACTTCTTCAAGAAACCAAACAAGGAGAGACTGAAATGAGAAATATCATTAATAAAATTAGGAACTACACAGTCACTTTGGTAGAATCTAGAGGTGCCTCGGGAGGCATAGAAAAAATATGGAATCAGAACATTTGGAAGCAGACTGCAATTGTTAAGATTCATGATTGGATCAAAGTCATACTTCAGAACCTGCAAGAGGATATCAAGACTACTGTTTATAAAATTTATAGGCCAAGCCACTACAGAGACAAAGAAGTTTGCTAGAATGCTACGAAAGCTGACATAGATAGTGAGGACAATCCTAATGTCATCATTGGAGGGGATCTAAATCTAATATTGCATGCCAATGAAAAAAGAGGAGGCAGTTTTAATCTAGATCCTGCAAGAGAGCAGTTGGAATACATTATGCATGATTACGATTTGGTGAATATCATCCCCAAAAATTAAAAATTTACTTGGAATAATCGTAGAATTGGGGTTGGAAATATTATGGAGAGGCTTGACAGCTTTCTTGTTGATGTTTCCCTCATCTCTCATTTTTCTATTTCCTCCTCTTCCATCCTGACTTGTTCTGCCTCTGATCATTATCCCGTCTCCCTTACCTTAGGAGATCAGTCTTCCTTGGGGCCCCTCCCCTTTCGATATAATCCACTCTGATGTGAATTCACTGAAGCTCGATAGATAGTGATGATCTCTTGGTTACAACATGTTGAGGGCTCCCTTATTCATATTTGGGAATCTAAATTGAAACTGGTATGCATAACACTCAAAGAGTGGGTCAAACTCCATTATAGTGAACCAAAAAAATTCAAAAATGATATTAAGAGAATGCTTGAAATGGTTCAAACTGACATCGACACCCACGGAGTAAAAAAACAAAAGCAGGACCATGACAAAGAGCTCTAATGGAATTGGTATAAAGCTATCAGGAATGAAGAGGAAAAATGGAGGCTTAAATCTAGAAATATTTGGTTGTAGGCCGGGGACAAAAACACCTCTTTTTTTCCATGAACAAGACAGAATTAGAATGTCTAGGAATAACATCACAGAAATTACAGATAATGAAGGAAAGAAGCACACAGAATAGGAGGTTATTAAAACAGTAGCATACAACCACTACAAAAATATATTAACTAAAAACACAGAGTTAGAGGATTACAGTGACTTCTTGACTTATACGCCCAAGCTGATTACAGATGAAATCAATACATCTCTCACCAAGGAAATCGAGGAGGCTAAAATTCTTAACGCAATTTGGACCCTCCACCCTGACAAATCTCTGGGCCTGGATGGTTTCTCCATAAGTTTCTACGGGACCTTTTAGGATGTCATCGAAAAATACCTTACCAAAATAATCCTTTGGGTTCAAAGAAAAAAGAAGGTCAGGGAATTCACCAACTCAAATTTCCTTGCCCTCATCCCCAAAGAAAATCGCCCCCCATACTTTTCCAGATTGAAGCCAATCTCCCTTTGCAATTCTTCATATAAAATCATAACCAAAATCCTGTCTACCCGACTCAAAACACACCTCTCGAATCTCATCTCTGGAAATCAAGGAGGATTCATCTCCCAAAGACAAATAATTGACTCCATCCTTTTGGTCCAAGAAGCAATTCACTCTAGCATGATGAGATCTGAGAAATTATTTATCTTGAAACTTGACCTGCCCAATGCTTTTGACAGAGTGAAACACTCCTTCGTTCTCTTTGTCCTTCAGAAAATGGGATTTGAAGCTACATTTATATCTCTTATCCAAAGTTGCATATCCAGCCCTTGGATATCCCCTTTAGTCAATGGAAGACCTAGGAATTACTTCCAATATTCCCGAGGCCTTAGGCAAGGTTTTCCCCTCTCTCCCTTCCTCTTCATTCTTATGGCAGAATCTTTCAGCACGGCTTTGGATCACAAACGCAGAGCAGGGCTAATCACTGGCATCAAATTTAACAATGCAGTCAAGAATATGAATCACTCTTAGTTTTTTGATGATACCCTCTTGATGGGTGGGGCCACCAACATCATTTCCCAGAGGTTCAAATTTATTTTAGACAAATTCATACATTACTCTAGAGGACAGATAAACTATGACAAAAGTTGCATTTATGGGTGGAACACAACTATCAACACTATCCAAAACATATCTCAAAATTTTGGGGTCTTCTATCAATAGAATTGGACTCATTTCAACTATCTTAGCATGCCTTTCAGTGCTAGACAATTGAAGACTGAGATCCGGAATCTCAGCATCGGCAACATGAAAAAGAAAGTTCAACAATGGGGGTCCTCTTGGCTCAACATGGTTGGGCGCATCATCCTCTTAAAATTTGTTCTACCTTCCTTGCCTTTGTACCACTTTTCCCTTCTTCAGGCTCCCATAAGCATCCCGCACAAAATAGAAGCTATCTTAAGACACTTCTTATGGAAAGGAGGGAAAAATGAGAAAAATGAATTCAATTTTGTTAAATGGAGATAGGTAACGCAAAATCATGCAAATGAAGGATTGGAAATTCGCATTCCTACATTGTTGAACATTTATTTTGGGGGAAAAATTGTATGGCGCCTTATAACGGGGGAACAAACTTGGTGGAAGAAAGTGCTGGAGTCAAAATGCCTCTCCACATTAAGGAAAAATCTCTTAGAACATACTACTCCTCACAGACCTTGCACCAAAATATGGGCTCTCTGCAAAAAATCTATTCCTTTCATCATCAATAATATCTCCAAAGTCCCTCATGAAGGATGTAGTGTAAATATCTGGGAAGACAAAAATATGGGGCAACCCCCTCTCTCAAACAACCCCAGTATTCTTCGCATCCAAAATTATCTCATAAGCCAAGGGATCAATACATTGGATCAAATTTCCAGCTGGGAGGAGAATATCAACTTATGGAAGGGTTGGAACTTTCCACTCATGCCTCCTCTCCTCGAAAATGATCAAAAAATTCTGAAATAAATGCTAGATGGATCTCCCCCTATGAACAAATATTGTCAAGACAGCTTCAGATGGAATCCGTTTTCCTCTTCTTATACAATCAAAGCTGGGTGTGAGCCCCTTATAAAATATCATTATCCCACTCCACCTTGGGCCATTCGGAAATAAATCTGGAAATCTAAAGTGCTTCCCAAAGTCAAAATCTTCACTTGGACCCTATTCAAAGGGAAGATTCTTACCTCCAAAAACTTTAAAAAAGAGGTATCAACTACACTTCAAGATGTCCCCTCTGCCTTAAAGCTGAAGAGATTGCCTTTCATCTCTTTTTTAGATGCTCCTTTTCCTCGCAGTGTTGGCTTTCACTAATAGAATTCTCCCAAATTGATCTTGGTGCTATCATCTCAATCTTGGATTTGATCATAAAATGGAAAAGAAGTTATCCTTGGAGCAAAAAAAGAAATTCAATTACCAAAAGAGTTTGGGATACTCTTCCCTATGGTTTTCTATGGAACATATTTTTAATAAGGAACAAGGCTATTTTTCAAGAGCAGAGACCCTACACAAGAAAATTCCAGAGCAAGACCTGGAGTCTCACAATTGAGACAATTATCTCCAAAAACAACAACCATCTAAACTTTAGCAATTTTCAAGTTGAAGAAAGGAACTTTCTTGGTAGAGCTCTTGACAATCCTTCGAGGTTTAGAAAAAATCTAGTCAATCAACTTCCCCACATTGAGCATTGAAAGATTAGGCTCAGAGAGAAAGAGTTCATTGAGTGGCTTGACAGGATAAAAAGGTCAGCGTTATTATTTGTTGGTGCTTCAAAAACAAACCTAGGTATTGTAGGGGTAGGAGGATATATAACGGATGAACAAGGTTGCATCATGGCCACCTATGAATGGGGGCTTGGTTGTCTATCAAATAACATGGCTGAAGCCTATACACTATTGAAAGGTCTCAAGATTATTAAGACACTCAAAATGGAAAGTCGTGATATTTGGTGACTTGGAAATCATCATAAGCATGATGATCAATTCTACGCAGACCCCTAGTATATCTCTCAATAGGCTAATTGATAGATGTCACACCCTGTGCAAGGAAAGATAATACATCTCCTTCTTCCATATTCTCATAAAAAACAACAAGACATCTGACATTTTGGCAAATAATGCCTGTAAGAGACCTGTTGGTCAACTTTTTCTTCATGGAGCCACATCCTTTTCTCCTATGCCATGATTTTATCTCCTTACATTATCTTTCCCTACCCGATTCTCTCCCTTGTCTTTATTCTGTTAGGGAAGGTTTCCTCTTACCATACCTCCCTTAGTGATATACTCGTGATATTATTCCCTCATGTTTCTCGTCCTGCTCCGCTTCCAATCGCCGATTGCGATTTTGCGATCACGCCTCACTTCTGGTCTCACAACCTCTTCATCTGTCGCTTTGATAATCACACATCACTTATTTTTCCCTTTCCTTATAATAATTTTCGCCCCTTTATGCCGATCTCGATTTTGCGATCACGCTCCGCCTCCGATCCCACCGCCTTGTCTCCCGTCACAAATCGCTCTTCGCTCCGTTTTCCGCTTTCCTTTAAGACCTGCCACTCTTTTTGCCGATTGCGATTTTTCGATTTTGCATATCGTAGATCAAAATATTTATTTCTCTCTTTTCACATTTCGCGTTTCTTTCCCTTTCGCTTTTGACATTTCGATGTTCTTTCCTTTTCATATTTCGCTTTTCTCTTTTCTTTCCCTTCGCAGTTTTCTCTTCCTCCTTATTTCCCTTCTTTCTCTCTGCTACATCCATCCCGAATCTCCTTCTTTGTTGTCTCTTCAGCACTTCATTTTCTTCATCACTTTTTTTGCCTCCAATTTCTAGAGCACTTCATTTTCCGCAGCAGTGTTTCCGCCTCCAATTTCTACAGCACTTCATTTTCTGCAACAGTTTTTTCGCCTCTCTCCTTCAATCAAGCAGTCTTGACAAATGAAAATTTCTTTCATTATGCTGACCTCCAAGCCGAGATGGAGCAGATCATAGGAAATTTGAAGCTTATGGAACAAAATCATCAAGTGGACGTTGCTTTCCTCTAGCACCAGGTGCAATCTACTAAGGAGAAATTGAGAAACTCCTCTAACTGATGTGCCCACATGAAAGAGTCAATGCAGATTCTGAAATATATGATTGACAAGAGATCAGCACCAATCTCTATTTCAAAAAATGTTGCCATGATCAATCCGGGAGAAAATCAAGACAACACTAACTAATCCACTTTCCTTCATCTTTCTCTTTAGATTATGTCTTTTAAATTTTCTTTTATGCTCTCTCAGTTTGTTAGAATATCTTACGATTCTGTCATTAAGTATAGTAGTAATAGTAGTCACAAAGGAGGCTGGATAATTTTCCACTTAACCCCTCCATGGTACTCTTCTCCAAAACTCAAATGTATTAGGGAATTCTTTCCCATATTTTTTTTAATACTAAATAGAAACCGATGCAGTTAAAAAAGAAGAAGATAAGTTAAGATTTTACTAAGTATATTTCAATTAACATTGAAATTTTATATTAAATTTTAATATTATAAAAGTAATATTAAACTCTAAATATTAATGTTAAATTTAATATTATAAACTTTAATATTAGGTATAATATTATAAATCGTAAATTTTTATATTTTATAAATAAATAAATAGTTAGTTATATTTAATGGAGTGTTTTCAATTGTACTCTCAAATAGCTTATATTAAAAATGGTTTTGATGAGAGTGTAATTTTTTACTGGAATTAAAAGGATTTAAATGTTGAATTTTGTAGATGGAGTTGTCTTTAATGGGACTCTTTGGAGTTTTCGGTGCCGAAATCTAGTTGAAAATTTTGAGGTTCTAGAGTACTTTGATTGTGTAAGGGTTACCCATCAAGCTTGTGATTTCAATGAATTCATGCGGGGTTTTAGAGAAATTTGACGGGAAAAATCCACTAGAAAAACTTAAAAAAAAACTCACTAAAGACAACTACTTTGTGGATTATACCATTCAAATATAAAATTTCGTCAAAGACCCAAAATATGAAAAATTTATATTTAAATGATGTGGATGGATAATAGTTATATTATTTTTTGAATGGAATATGTTGTGGATGCGCACGTGCTTTTCCACAAAGTAGGAATTGGTTCGACCAAACATATATCAATTGCATGGTGTGCAGTACATATGATGGAATGAAAATGAATGAATCACCATTTACCATATAATGTATATGAATGACACACATGGGAGAGGGGTTTTGTTAAGAAGATTTAATTATTAAACAAGAATGTCTACAGAGCAGCAAGTCCCTGCTAAGAGGCAGTGGACTTTATTATCTTGAATAGAAAATCTGGGTAAGACCAGCAAGCTTGAGATTGGGCAGAGGGCAAGAGTACTGGGTAAGACCGACAAGCTTAAGATTGGACGCTTTAGCCACTATATTTAACTAAGCTGCTTATATCACTAACTTTCATGAAATTAGAAGATACAAGTAATTGCATAATTGATTACAGTGAATACATGTAACTAATGTAACAGTACAACCTTAGATACAACCAATAAGTAGATACATTTGCATAATTGATTACAATGAATACATGTAACTAATGTAACAGTACGGGCTTAGATAGAACCAATAAGCAAATATATTTGCATAATTGATTACAGTGAATACATGTAACTAATGTAACAGTACAGGCTTAGATAGAACCAATAAGCAAATACATAATAATAAGAGGTTAGTATAGTTTATCCCCATATAATCTATTATGGATAAAGCTAGAGTGGCACATCTTAATAATGTAATAACTCTGATAAGCTAGTGTTAGATTAGAGAATACGATAGGTTACATACTCAATATATGTGTTATAAGTAAGCTCTAAGGTCCATAGATTAGGGAAAATAGATTGACTTATCCAGTTGATTCTCCCAACTTCAGATGCATGCCAACATGAGATGAGTTTCAGTGAAGGCTTCTTAGCTTTTAGGAGGAAGGAAAAGAATGTGATTTTTCACTGTATAAGATTGACTCTGATTGGACCAAAGAAGGAGTGTGAAGGAAGAGGTATGTTTGAAGGTGTTGTTCATCATGAACTGACCTGAAACTTTGCCAACATGAAAAAAAAAACAGGAGAAGGAAATCAGACCTTTGTTTAAGATTGGGACACATTACAACTTGGTTTTTGGAACTAGTTAATATTACCTTTAGGAATGAGGTAGATTTTACCAAGATGATTGAAAAAGTGCAGAAGGAGGCTTTCCTTTTGGGTTATGATGTGTTCACATACTTAAATGATGGTGTACAATGCCTTTCATGGACTGAAAAAGGAGATCATGGCCATAGTTTGATGATTGAATGAGTTGTTAGAGTTGTGTCCTTCACTTTATGGAGATTGATTATAGAGGAACTTTTGTACCTTTTGCAATGTGGAGGAGAAGTTCTTACTAGCCCTAAGAGCTAAGCTCATTACTCTTGCAAATTGTGGCACATTGAAATAATTCAAGTCTACATCTATTGAAGAAGAATTAAATTTGTTTCTGAGCCTATTAAAAGCCATAAGACTAAGGTTTTGGGATGCAAAATAAAGCTACAGGTGCCTATAAGGATCAACCTCATTGAAAAAGGCAACACAAGAAGAATTTTGGACAAGCCTACTATTGAAGACAAAGAAAATAAAGTTTTGTCTAAAATATATTTTGAGGACCTATAGCAGCTCTATCATCCATTAAATTGCGAGAAATTGAGGTTTAAAATCACCTTCAACTAATTTATCCTTCTCTCCAAACCTGCTTTTTCTGTTTGACCATCCTTTCTTGCTTGCCTTTCACGTTGAAGCTCCAAGATATCCTTTTAAGTCATGTCTCTTTTCTCTTAATTAAATATTCTTTCAAGTTTAAAGCTTCATCTAATTGTTCTGAAATATTTGTTTCTACCCTCCATGTCTCTGATATTTGATGGGTGTCTTCATGTTCCCTTGCAATTTCATCACTTCCATTGATTTATTTATCAACCATCTTCATGTACTTAAATGAAAAATATGAGAATGCCTTTCCCATTTCACCTGCTATCCTCACTTTTCTTTTAGATTCAAGTTCCAAAAGTAATTGGAAGGTATGCAACTGGAATTGGATCTGAAACCTCGACCTTACCTCAAGTGGATATCTCGGGTACCGAATGCACCTACAAGAAACCGAGAAGCACAAGCGGTTGCTTATCGATCAGTTCTCAAGATCCATTGTTGTTGGTTCTGTTCCGAATACGGGTTGTTGGTCAATCCACTCAAGGCAAGGACTTCTTTCTTCTGCAACCCACCTTGTTTAACTAAGGCACGATTGACTTCGTTCATAGTCATGTGTGTAGCAAGGGAGTGGTTTTGATAAAAGACATTGCAAGCAACGAACCAAGAAACGAGGCTAATTTTCATTACTTGAAACATCGCTCTACATGGTAAGTATGGTATTAGCAATTAATCAAAGCTACTTATGGGCTAAATAAAGTTGTATAACACTAACTAAAGCCTTATTTTTATGTATAATGTTCATAAAAACATTACTTTTATTTGTATTGGAATGGAACAATAGCAAAGAATTTGTTAAAAGTCAAATTTTGACTAGGTATTGTTTGAAATAATTTAAATTAATTAGAATGGATTTTGATAAATTTCCCACTTCATTGTCATTAAATCATAATGCAACAAAGCATCCCTTTCAAAAAGAAAAATTATTTTACAACTGTGACGGTGTGAGAATAAAGTGTCCTACATAGTGATGTGGCAATAAAGGAAAATTAAAGTTTTTCATATATGACTAAGAGTGGAATATTTTGGATATATACATTAAAAGATCTCAGTTATAGACAAATTTAGTGTCTAACTAAACTATGAAAATTATGTGATAATAAATTATTTGACTAAGGCCCTTTGTGAAAATAGCTTATTTGACATCATTCATATTCGTGTGCATTCTGGTGTAGCAAAGGGAGTGGTTTTGATAAAATATACTTCAGGAACCTAACCAAGAAGTGGGGCTAATATTCATTACTCGAAACATCACTCCACAGGATTGTAGGGATTTTAGGTTTAGAAAGTAGAACATAATTAATATTACAGATTAATTAATTAATTTTGAGGACATTATGCAAAATACAACAGCTTTTTCTTGCTTACGTCCATCGCCATTTATTTGTGAAGGATAGTTGAATCTAATTCAATGCCTTGCATGGTCTGATTTCTCATATAAGAAAAGAAGAAACTAAAGTAGAAGGAAAACTCTTGTAATATTGTATTCCCACAGTCTAGTCTCTCCTTCTTGGTTATGAGATATTAGAATATTTATGAGATCTACCCAACAGAACAAATCCGCATTAATATTCAGACTATTATCTCCAACAACACGCAGTCCATAGAGGAACATTTGTCAAAGCTTCCTACATTATCTGCTAAATCCTTTCGTACAAATTATGTGTCAGAGAGAGTTGAAGGAAGCCACCCCTATGCCCATAGTATAACCGCATTGTGTATGTATGTATATATACATATATATATATATATATATATATATATATATATATATATATATATATATATATATATATATATATAAGAGGTGGCAGGCCACCACCCCCGCCAGCCCATGGCATGATTGTATCACATGTCATATTGCAAACCCAAGTTTGGGTGGTGGGCCATGACCCCCGCCACCCCCTACGCCCATAGTATAACCGCATTGTATATATATATATATATATATATATATAATGTCTGTGTTAAAAGGTTTGTGCCCATTACATTTATCACCCATTTTGGTGAGTATTGACCGAGGTCGACGGGGCTCGAACCCGCCCGGCCCATGTGGGTCGGCCCCATTCCAAACCATAGTACAACATATATTACACAACAACCATGCCATATTTTTTAACACAAACCATATTTAAGAAACTGCGCCCGTATTTATATATATTGCAACATAACCAACCCTCAATTCAATGGTTGCGGCAAAACCAACAATCAATTCCAAACTATATATATATATATATATATATATATATATATATATATATATATATATATATATATATATATATATATATATATATATATATATATATATATATATATATATATATATATATATATATTAGTACATCGTTCAACAAAAAAATTTGCACTAAGTATGGAGCAGGCGGGGTTTAAACCCAACCCACCTCTATATCATTCGTTCGCCTTAAACCAAGAGCCCAATGGGCTCCACGTTATAAAATTCGCCCTCCAAATAGTATATAAACCTTCATTTTATCCAATGCATAGGAGGTAGAATGCAAAACGAAGTTCAAGGTAGAATGGAATGGGATAGAGGAGCCTGAGAATGGAACGGAGGATGGGATTTCGTACAGTGGAACCATGACGTAGTTCCAGGAGGCAGAATGATGGCACGTAGTTCGAGACAAATAATATTCCTTCGATGCCCAAAGATTCCTTGGGAGGTGAATTTTCTTTTCGTCAAAATGCATTCATGTTTATAGTCATTTTTATTAGATTTTTGCAAGTAACACAATGGCAAGGTCGGATTCACCTTTTGATCAGCAGATTTACAGATTCCCCGCAGCAGATAATCTTCGAGAATCTTGAAGGAATCTTCCAAATTCCTTATAGGCTGAAATTTTCCGGAGTCGGAATGAGGTCAACTTATACTTATTCTTCTCAGAATTTCGAAGGATCTCAATGGTGAGATCAGATTGATGTTTTGAGTTGCAGACTTTCTAGTTAGCCGTGGAGCAGCATATTGGAGGAATTTAGGGGGAATCTAAAAGATTCCCTATGGCCCAAATTTTGATAGTGTAAGAATTCAGAAAATTGACAGTCGATCCTACACCTCTCGGTGACACGAATCCATCAGTGTAGTTATATTTTCCATATGAGCCATAAATTTTTCGGCCACTTTCTAGATAAGGGATAATGGTGTCAGAATTTAAAGTGTGGATAGTCGATTTCATGCCATTCGACTCCACGGATTTGATTGTTCATTCAAATACAGTAGCTGAGTAGCCTATTATTCAGCCAGCATCTGAGTTGTGGTATATGCAGTGTTGTTGGCTTGTACTTCACTGATTATTGTTGTGAGATGTTTATGTCATGTCGATTCTTGCTTAATGTATGATGCAGAATTTTGACGTTTATGTCATGTGATATGTATTCATCATGGATAGTCATTTATGTTTCTGAGATCCCTTTGTTTCCTTGATGGCGGGATACTCTTTGTCACCATGTGTGAGGTTGTCATGCTGATAGGAGGTTTGTTTATGAGTGAGTGTTCCTTGTAGGGGACGTCTCGTGGAGCGACTTTTCCACTCATGTCGAGGGCACATTTACTTGTATGACAAGTAAACAAAGTCCATGTACATCATCACATTTTCTAGCACCAAATGAAGAGGCCAACACCATCGAGACACCATGGCCCGGAGACGTAGTCCACACTGGATGAACTCTATAATTAAACGTCATTCATTTTGTTGTGTGATTTTTGACATGTTTTCCTCTTAATTATATATGCATGTGTGTTCATTAATGCTTTGATAAAATGTAATTCTAATACATCACAAAAGTTAAATATTATGGGTAAATCAGGTAGCTGACGAACCTGGATCACTTAAAGGTTGGATTCAATTGTAGGAAAATGTGTGTATACCAGATATACATATGTCACGTAGCGGGAAGTAGAAATGAATAATGTATGTGGGTAACTAGAATTCGATCAGAAAACCCTTTAAGGTGCAATTTTTGGTAGTTTCCTTTAATAGAATGTCGTGGTTCAGCTGCCCCTCTGGGAAAAGCATCTGTGAGTTTAACTTGAATCCACCAAGTCTGTGAATTGATCTTTGAATCAACCAAGTTATGTTTTCTGCTGAATCAATGGAAAAAGAGAGAACTTTTTTTTTCCAATTTCTAAAAGACTGATCTAAAATGTGCATTATGTTCTAAAGAATTCATAAGATTGTTATATGCACCGTGAAAGTGTTGAATTTGAAATATGAAATTTACAAAGCTATTAGAAGCACTGACATAAACTTGATAACTAGTTTAACACCCGAACATAAACCTTTCGAATTTTCGCGGAGGACCTTTGCAAATCTATCATCCAAAGTAGAAGCATTGTGGCATAGACAAAAAATCTATTATCTGAAGCAGAAGCGTTGTGGCGTAGACAGAAGCATGTCTGTACAACACCATGGACATAGACAACAACAGGTAAGTGTAGCCTTTCCCTCAATGTCATATCAATCTGGTACTCCTGGTAATTTGAGAATCTGCGGATACGGAAGAACTCAAGTTATGTTTGGGAAGAACTCCATGTAATTTAGGAATCTGCGGACAGAAGAACTCTGTGTAACTTAGGAATCTGCAGATACGGAAGAACTCAAGAACTCCTTGTAATTTAGGAATCTGTAGTTACAGAATAACTCAAGCTCCATTGAGGAAGAAATCAAGCTCTGTTGGGCCCAGAGATCACCAGGATCATCATTTGCGCATTGACCAGCAACATTTTTTTTGTTCTCTATGTCTTCTACAAGACATGCACATATCCATTCATGTGCCTAGTGCAAGTGTTGTGGTGTGTGCCTACCTGACAGACCAGATACCAGACACGTCTATTATTTAGACAAGATATAAGCTATCTACAAACTAATGAAACTTAACATTTAATTCCCAATGAACTAATGTTAGTGTTAGTTTCCTTTCAAAAAATATTAATGAACTAAATCCTTTTACTCATGAAACTACATAGTTCATATACCATCTCGCCTCCAGAAGAGGCCAATAAGGTCATCAAAAATCTTATTGGTCTCACAAATCATTTAGTGAATTTGATAGGTTGAACTAATGTATGGGAGATAATATTTCATGAGAAGGTAAGCAAAACTTTAGGTTAGTTTGCAAGCGATTTAATGTCAATTGTTTTTCGATTACTATAGTCCTGTGCCACATGCGGCAAGGACTAATAACACACCTCATTGTTAGATTGTCCATACTTCTTAGAGTGGAGGAAAAATATACAATATTCCTATATCCTAAGTCTTCAACAATATTAATCAATTCATAGTTGCAAAGGGACATAGAGTAAGAAGGCCCCCATTGTTCCTAACATACTCGTAACCTAAAGTATGCAATTATATTAATTAGGGAGGGATCGGGACATGCAAAAGTGGCACTTAAAATAAGGCACCATCTCTAATGGTTGGACCATAAAGTTTGAGTGCCTTTCGAATAAGGGGGCGTGGATGTGGACGTGTCGATGTACTGCAGATGACATGGAAAGTTGACGTGTAATTTTTTATATTTTCTCTCTTTGGAATTTGATCATTGTGTTTATAAACACTTTTTTTTTTTTTGTCAGGTGCTCTGAGTTCATTAGAGATTATATCAATCTTGACTTGTGGCTTCATAAATTGTGACGCATGGGGCATCTAAGCCTTCAAAATCACCTGGGGATCACACCCTGCCTGGGCCACACCAGCCCTTCACATGACTGGATTTTTTCTTACGGAGTTTCGAACCCATGACCTTCACATCACAGAGTGACTTAACACTACACCCCATAAACACTTAATATTTATTATAATGAAACTTTTTATTGTGTAAAATCCAAGAGACCATGTCTTTCCTTGTAGTGAATCCTTATTAAAATCAAGAGTGATTCCTATAGATTATAAAGAAATGAGTAGATGACATGGATAACGAGTTGTAGTTGTCGTTCGACGGAGACGAAATTGTTAACTCTCACATTGAGGGGAAAAATCATGTTGCATAAGCTATACATGGAAGGGGGATACAATTGTTGAACCATGGTTATTGTGAGCATAGATGGTTATTTATTGTTAAATAAATGGTTATGACTAATGCTTATTGCAAGTTTCCAAGATTTAGTTAGATCATTTTTTAAATTTTTAAATTTTGTTTTTGAATGCATAAATAGATTTGGCACCCTCAAAAACCTGATGGCATTTGAATTGTGATTTTCAGGTTCCAAAATATTGTTTCCCGATTTTGGAGAAATTCAACCATAAAATATGATTGAAAACACCCAAAACTAGAACAATTAATCTATAACATCCTCGAATAAAATATTACAAATTTATGAATTTTTAGATCTAAAATTTACTTACCAATAAGAAGTTTCAAATTTAAAATAATTGCTATTTAAGAAAAAATATGTTAGTTAAATATATAACATATATAATATTAATGAATAATATCAAATTTTATATTAAAATAATGATTAATGTTTATGAAGTGAATGTTTAAATGGCTTAAATTTAATGCAATTTAAACTAACTTAAATTACAAAATATAAACTCATCATTTTAATGTATAAGCTATATGTAGAAAGGGGATTAGTAACTTGTTAGAAGGGGTTACTTATTGTGTTGGTGGTGTTTAGCTTACATCAGCCTATGTCCTCCCACCATCATATATTTTCTAGAGTGGATATATTGTGTATAAGACTCTAAAAGATGCTATGACATATAATGCATGGCCTTCTTAAATGTCACAAACTTTCTTTAGAGTTTAAGGTGTAACCTTTTTCTCTATATCATTTCCAGGGTCTTGAAAAACAAACTTATTTCTCAAAATCACGTAGTAGTACCGAATTCCCTACTCACAGGCGAAGGATATCATTAGGAAGTCATGTGTGGTTGTGTAAGGGATCCTTCTTGGCCCTAAATGGATATAAGCTTCCTTACGGCCTAAGATTCATGTTTCCTCCCATAACCATATATAATGCCACAACACCCATGTTTGAATTGACATTATTCGCCCCAAGAGCATATGATCTTTCTTTACGGCCTAAGCCTTATGGTTTTCTCCCCCAATTTTTCCCAAGTGAATGCGACCCAAATCTAGTGCTAAAAATCTTCCAATTGAGCCCAATTCCCCTCTCAAAAGGATAAAGATTCTTTAAAAATATATTATGTGGTGGTTCAAGCCTCCATTCATGTCCCTTAAACCTTAGGAGATACATGTTTGGCTTAAGGCATAAGTTTCCTCCCTCAACCATGGTCAAGACTACTTTAAATGCCTAAAATATTTCTATTTGAAAGGTATTACCTTCTTCTCTCAATAACTTCTAGAGCACTAGTACACATAAATACTACTCAAACCCACCTAGTGGCATTGACATCCCCAGTCATAAACCAAGAACACCCTTAGGAGGCCATGTGTCATTGATCAAGGTATCCTGATTGATCCTAGATGGATAGAAGCTTCCTTTACAATGCAAGCTTAATTTTTCCTCTCCTAACCATTCCCATGCCCCATAACCCATGTTTGAGGTGACATTATTGGCCCTAAATGCGTAAAGGTTTTCTTAAAGCCTAAGGCTAGGGTTTCCTCTCCAAACAATGTCCAAAGTCCCATGACTTGTATATACTCTAAAAACCTTCTAATAGAGCCCATATCCCTTCCTAAAGTCCAAAGATACCATAGAAAGGTCTCATGTGGTGGTTCAAGTCCTTTTTCATGTCCCTTCGTCCTTGGAAGTTACCTTTAGGGTTTGAGACTTGAATTTCCTCCCCCAAACTTGGTCATGGTTACCCTTGATGCCTTAATGCTTTATTTAGGACCTATGACATAACTTTATTTACTACTCATTTTTAATTCCCCAGGACATATACCTACTACTAAAAAATGCCTAGTGACATTGACATCCCCAATTATAAGTCAAGGACATCCCAAGAAAACCAAGTGTGGTTATTTAAGTCATCCTTCTTAGCCCCAGATGGATAGAAGCTTCCTTTATGACCTAAGGTTAACGTTTCCTCCCTTAGCCATGTCTAGGGCCTTAAACCCATGTTTGAAGTGGAATTATTGTCACAAGATGCCTAAAATAATTCTCTAGGGCCTAGGGCTAGGATTTCATCCCCTATAATGTTCAAGGCATTGTGACCCAAGTATAGTGCTAAAAAAATTCCAACAAAACCCATATCATCTATTACAAGCCAAAGATACTTCCAATAAAACTCATATCCTATGTTAAAGGGAAATGATCCCACTGAAATGTTTGATTAATGGTTTAAGTCCTCATTCATGTCCATTCATCCTTAGAAGCTACATTTAGGGCTTGAGGCATGAGTTCACTTCGCCCAAAATGGTCAAGGCCGCACTAGATTCCTCAAAGATCCGAGGCATCTAAAAAAGGCCATGCTCTAGAGGCCTCAACGCTTTTTATATGAGATGGTGTATGGGCTTCTTCTCTAGATCATTTATAGGGTCTTGATGCACACACCTACCACTCAAACCCACCTAGTGGCACTGAAACCTCTAATCATAGGCCAAGGATACCCTCAAAAGGTGATGGATAAAAGATTTTGTTATGGTTTGAAATTCATGTTTCCTCCCTTAACCATGGATAGGATCCTGAAACTCATGATTGAGGTGATATTATTGGCCCTAAAATATATGTGGTGCTCAAACCTTCTAATAATCTCCATATTAAAACTTGAAGGACAAATATCCCATAAAGAGATCATTTAGGGTTCTTTGAGGACTAAATGATGGATTTTAAACCTTCGAGGCTATGGTTAGGCCTATGGAGAGAGTTTCACCACTTAACTTTGGTCCAAATATTCATATTGGTACCTACTTCTCCTAAAGTACTAATGGTGCCAATATGGCCCACTAAGAGGCTAATGATACACATTGGTTGTCATGTTTGTGTTCAAGCTGTTTTTATTGGCCTTATGAGATCAAGGAATCCTTCAACCATAACTTGTGCTTGAAAATTGTAATAGTGCACATAACTCCACTTGGAGGCCAAATATTCTCCTAATATATTATGCGTTTTTGTTCTTAAATCTTATAATCTTCAATCTTCATTTATGGCCTAAAACTTGGGTTCCAAGGACATTAAGGACCATACCTAGTTTTAAAAAAATCATAATATCATAAATATCCTAGTCACATAGTAAGGGGCCAGAAATTTCTCACACCCGACACAACTGTCAAGTGTCATCCGTCCGGGTTCGAATCTCCCGTGAACTTCAGCTGCACGACTCATTGGGCGGTGAAATAGCTGCAAGATAAAAAACGGGGGAGTGGGTAGAGAATAGTTATAGATTTTGTTGAATGGAATATGTTGTGGGGGCACACGTGTTCAAGCTAACATGTATCATGTGCATGATGGGGCAAGCATTACATTAAATGATATGATGTGATGGGATAGAATTGCAATGGATGAGTAATGGTTCCCATATATATATGTATGACATGACACATGTGGGACAATAGGTAAGTATTTGTCAAAGATTTAATTAATTAATAATAATGAAGCCCATCATGAGATTGTGGCCACATATAAGTGTATGAGGGCAATTATACAAAATTCGTGTAGCCTAAAGTCTTCAACAATATTCTTAGTCATAATAGGACAAGGGACAAAGAAGGCCCCCCTTGTTTCCCACATACTTTGTAACCTAAAGTCTTCAACTATTTTAATTGGGTGCAACAATAATGGGGACATGCAAATCTGGGACTTGAAATAAACCATCATCTCTAATGACTTGACCTGACTTGACCATAATGTTTGAGGACCTTTAGAAAAGTGGGACGTGGACGTGTAAAAGTTACACTGCCAACTTTGTAACCCAAAGTCCTTAACTATTTTAATTGTGTGCAGTAGTGATGAGGGCTGCAAAATTGGGATTTAAAATAAACCATCAGCTCTAATGACCATGGGCTGCAAAATTGGGATTTAAAATAAACCATCAGCTCTAATGATCATGAACCATACTCTTCGAGGGCCTTTAGAAAAGTGGGATGTGGACAGGTAAAAGTTACAGTGCAAAAAATAATATTTGTAAATGAGAAAGATTGATCTTTATTTCTAAAGTGGGATGTGGACAGGTAAAAGTTACAGTGCAAAAAAATAATATTTGTAAATGAGAAAGATTGATCTTTATCAAAATCCACATTATTGAAATCTTTTATTTGTAAATGGTGGTTCTTATTTAATCGAAGATTAGATTTAATATTTATTTTATTTTTAACTCTTCATAAAATACATCTATTAAATTTATTATTATTTTATTTTCAACATTTCATTAAGTGTTATATTGAGTAGATATATGGCATTACTCGCAACACATTTTTAATACTAAAATGTAAAATGCACTTTTCTTTTAATCAAAATTTTAAATTTTTTTTTAATGAATTTTATTTTCAAACAATTACGAGATTAGTTATTTATAGTGTTTGTATAGTGTGATGTAAAATTTATATAAGTTTTGTTTTTTTTAATTTTTTTTTAATACATATGATTTAGGATGTGTGAAAATTTATATAGTAACTTATATACATTATTGTAAACTGTTATAAATATTTTATTGGATATTTCCTCAGAATGAATTTCATAAAAATAAGATAAAATCTATATTATGAAGATTAAATTCATAAAAATAAAGTAAAATCTATATTCTGAAGATTAAATTCTTTTATATTACAAATTTCTTAATTATCGATTGTTGTGTTTGTATGGAATAGATAAAATATGGAAAATAGAGAAAAATAAAATAAAACTACATATCAACCAAAATAAACACAAAGATATGTTTTAGGAAATCTTTACTGGAGAAAGCCGAAGAACATAGAGTGAAGCTACTTTGTGCTCTTTTGTCTAGAATGGAAATAGTGCAAGTACAAAGGAGAACATACTCTCTATGGAGTCACATGAAATTTATGGCCTAATAGGTTGCTACAAAACTTTGACTCCCTTTGTTATATTCTCTCACTCTCACTCCTACTTTCTTTTCTCTACTATGGAACAAGATATAACTAGATAGAATGGACTCACTTTTCCTCCTAGTGGTATGGTTATAACATAGCTCAATAGCTAACTAGTTGTCATGTTTGACACTCTCAACTAGAGTTACAACTTTGACCCTTCTAGAATATTCTTCATAGTCCTCATATGGCTAACCCATTTTCCATGAGTAACGAGGGATGCCATGACATTCACTCTTCCCATGTTGGTAAAACACAATGAGTCAATTTATAGGAGGAACAAATTTTGTATATAAACTTTGATTGGTGTCATTTTTGCAATGTTGGAAATGCCTCTAAGTGTAAAACAATGTCATGGGGTCCTACACTTAACTAGGAAATTTTTATCCCCAAAATACATCATTTAAGGCCTCAAAATGGCCTTGAAAGGTTTCAAACCCCAATTCATCAAACTAGGTCATGATGATAAAATTCTCTTGTAAGATGATTCCTCTAATTTTTCTAGTTTGAAAGCATTGAGATAGATGAAAAATTTTATAATGATCCAATGCATATCATACATCCACATTTTGGAAGTTTTTTAGTCCCTAAAATATTTAGTGAATAAAGTGAAGAGACTTTTTGATTACAGTCTTCCTAGAGGACCATTTAGCCTTGTCTTGGAGTTGTCCCTTCACCCAATCTACTAAAGCTCATGTTTCCCTTGTCTTATATTTCAAAATCTCTTCTACAAGATTGTATCCTCTATCAACTCAACATAGACATATGGAGTTAGGTCCTCTCTGGAAGGTAGGGCCTACTCCTCTTCCTGATCCACCATTGATGGCTCATAGAGTTTGAGATTTTCAACATTCCTCATTGAGTAAATGCATATGTATAGGGGTAGACCATGTTTGTAGGAATTATCTCCAGTTAATCCATGACCATGAACGAGCCACTTGCAAAGGGGAATCCCAAGAGAACCTCAATGCAGCCCCAAAACACCATCTCTGAGCAATCAATTTGGTTCTCAGTGTGAACCCTGATTGTGAGAAGAATACTATTTAAACTACGATAAACATGAAGAATTACTCTAGTCATTCCCAAATTCACAGCTAGGGTGATGGAATTGAGTCAGTTATTCCAGAGTCTGACACTTACACAAGGTGATGAGCATTTTCGTTTATGTGAATTACCATCCCTTATAATTATTTCAATACCTCATGTGTTTATGACATCTCAGTTAGTAACATTGAGATTTTTAATATTAGGGTTTTTAATATTGGCTTTAATATTAGGATTTATAATATTGGGTGTTTTATATATAGGATTTAAAATATAAGGTTTTTAATATCGGGTTTTTAATATTAGCATTTATAATATTTGGTTTATAATATATATGTTGTGACATTGAAATCATACATAAATATATCCAACATATCAATGTGACAAACATTGTGGCAATGTTACATTGGATTGCAATTTCTCCAGTGTCATAATGTGACATTACAAAATTATTCAACCACATTTACGGATGTGGTTGTGCATGTGCTTGATCTACATTGGTCGATGTATATCAAGCACATTTACTAATGTTGTTGTGTTAGGGTTTATGACATTGGGGTTTATAATATAGAGTCATTAATATATAGGGCTTAATACATATGGTTTGTAAGGGTTTATGATATTGAGTTTTTAATATTGGGATTAATATCAAAGTTTATATTATTAGGATTTAATATATAAGATTTTCAATATATTAAGTTTATAATATTGAGGTTTTTAATATTAGCGTTTATAATATTGAGTTTATAATATACATTGCAAAAAAAAAAATTGTAACTGAGAAAGATTAGTCTTTATCTAAATCCACATTATTGAAATATTTTATTTATAAATAGTGGTTCCTATTTAATTGAAGATTAAATTTAATATTTATTTTATTTTGAACTTTTCATAAAATACTTCTATTAAATTTATTATTATTTTATTTTCAACATTTCATTGAGTATTATATTAAGCAGATATATGGCATTACTGACCATGCGTGTTAATCTTTTTAATACTAAAATGTAAAATGCATTTTTTATTTAATGAAATTTATTTTCAAACAATTACGAGATTAGTTATTTATAGTGTTTGTTTATTGTGGATGTTAAATTTAGATAAGTTTTTTTTTTTTTTTTTCTTTGTACATGTGACTTAGGATTTGTGAAAATTTATATAAATTTTTGTAAATTATTATGAATATTTTATTGGATATTTCGTCACAATAAATCTCATAAAAATAAAGTAAATTTTATATGATTAAAATTTTTTAGATTACAAATTTCTTAATTATTGATTTGTTGCTTTTGTATGGAATAGATAAAATATGGAAAATAGAGAAAAATAAAATAAAACTACATATCAACCAAAATAAACACAAAGATATGCTTTATGACATCCTTAGCAGAGAAAACCCAAGAACATAGAGTGAGGCTACTTTGTGCTCTTTTGTCTAGAATGGAAATAATGCAAGTACACAAGAGAACATACTCTCTATAGAGTCACATGAAATCTATGGCTTAATATGCTACTATAAAACTTTCACTCCCTTTATTATATTCTCTCACTCCTGCTCCCATTTTCTTTGATCCATTATGGAACAATATATAGCTAGATAGAATGAAACCTCTTTTCCTCTTAGTGTCCTAGTTATAACATAGCTTAATAGCCAACTAGTGGTCATGTTTGACTCCTTCAACTCTTAACTAGAGTTACAACTTTGACCCTTATGGAATCTTCTTCGCAGTCCTCATATGACTAAGCCATTTTCCATGAGTAACAAGGGATACCATGGCATTCACTCTTGCCGTGTTGGTAAAACACAAAGAGTGAGTTTATAGGAGGAATAACTTTTTGCATATAAATTCTGATTGATGTCATTCTTGCATTGTTGGAAAGACATCTAAGTGTAAACCAATTTCATAGGGTCCTACACTTACTTGAGAAAGTTTTACCCCCCAAAAAACATCATTTAAGGCCTCAAAATGACCTTGAAAGGTTTCAAATCTCAATTCCCCAAATTTGGTCCTACTAATAAAATTCTCTTGTAAGATGATTCCTCTAATTTTTCCACTTTGAAAGCTGCAATGAGATTGATGACAAATTGTATAATGATCCAATGCATATCATACCTCCCCATTTTGGAAGGTTTTTAGACCCTAAAGTATTTATTGAATAAGGTTAGCAAAATTTTTTATTACCTTCTTCCTAGAGGACCATTTAGCCTTTCCTAGGAGTTGTCCCTTCACCCATTCTACCAAATCCCATGTTTCCCTTGTCTTGTATTTCGATATCTCTTCTACAAAATTGTATCCTCTATCAACTCAACATAGACATAATGAGCTAAGTACTCTATGGAAGGTAGGACTTACTCCTCTTCCTGATCCATCATTGAAGGCTCATAGAGTTTGAGATTTTTAACACTCCCCATTGAGTAAATGCATATGTATAGGGGTAGACTAAGTTTGTAGGCATTATCTCCAGTTAGTCCATGACCATGAATGAGCCGCTTGCATAGGGGAATCCCTGGAGAACCTTAGTGCAGCCCCAAAACACCATGTCTGAGTAATCCATTCGATTCTTAACTGGCCAACCCTGATTGTGAAAAGAAAACTATTGAAACTACAACTGACATGGAGAATTACTTCAGTCATTCCAGAATTCACAGCTAGAGTGATGGATTTGGGATGGAATTGAGTCATTTCTTCCAGATTCTGACACTGTTGCAGGGTGATGAGCATTGTTGTTCGTGCGAATAACCATGCCTTAGAATTATTTCGATGCCTCATGTGTTTATGACATCTGGGTTAGTAAGATTGAGGTTTTTAATATCAAGGTTTCAATATTGGGGTTTATAATATTGGGTTTAATATTATGATTTATAATATTGGATGTTTAATATATAAGGTTTAAAATATTACGATTTAATATATAGGGTTTTTAATATTATAATTTATAATATTGGGTTTATAATATATATGCTGTGACATCGAAATCATACGTAAATCTATTCAACGTATCAATATGACAAACATTGTGGTAAAGTTACATTACATTGCAGTTTCTCCAATGGACCACAATGTGACCTTTCAAAATTATTTAACCACATTTACTAATATGGTTGTGCATGTACTTCATATACGTTGATCGGTGTATATCACCAATCAACCACATTTACTAATGTTTTTGTGTAAGGGCTTATAATATTATGGTCTATAATATTAGAGTTTTTAATATTGAGGTTTTAATATATGGTTTGTAATAGTAGGGTTTATAATATGGAGTCATTAATATATAGGGTTTAATACATATGGTTTATAATATTATGGTCTATCATATTGATTTTTTAATATTAAGATTAATATCAAAATTTATAATATTATGGATTAATATATAGGATTTTTAATATATTAGATTTATAATAATAGGTTTTTAACTTTGAGGTTTTTAATATTAGTGTTTTGAATATTGAGTTTATAATATACAATTTTTAATATTAGGGTTTATAATATTGAGTTTAATATTTGGTTTTTTAATACTATGGTTTATAATATTGAGTTTTTAAATATTAGGGTTTTTAATATTAGAGTTGTTAACATATGAGCTTTAATAGTGAGTTTAATGTTAGAGTTTATAATATTGGTTTTTTAATATAGAGTGTTTAGTATGTCAGGTTCAATATATATGGTTTATATTATTATAATTTAATATATAAGGTTTATAATATTATGGATTATTATAAATATTTTTATATTTGGGTTTATAATATTAGATTTAATATTATGATTTATAATTTTTTGTTTATAATGTATGTTGTTTAATAAATATGGTTTATAATATTAGAATTTAATATTGAGGTTTATAATTTTGGAGTTTATATATATATTAGGGTTTATAATATTGAGTTCATACTAATGAGTTTTTAATATATATGATTTATAATATATATTGCAGTGCTCATGGAAATTCAATAATATTAATGATAGCGTTAATGGTATTAAGATTAACATATACACATATTCATTAATAGTATTAATGATATTAACTTTAACATGGACTCTAGGATCTCAATGTTAATTGAATGTTACTTACTTAGTTGAATACATAACTTATACTTATATAATTATTATAATTGATCGGAGAGGTTCATTCTACAACCTAGTATGAGGTGATGTGCTTCATCTATACTCAACATGTAGTTGACACATGTCCCTTTTAAAATAAAAATATAATATTCTTTAAATTTAAAAATATTGTCACTTACAATCAAAATACCAAATAAATATACATATTTGGTTAGTTTTACTTAAAAATATTATAAAGTGTAGTCCCACTCTAACCGTGCTTGCTTTATTGATGTTGATATTACAACTCAATACAAAGGAGATATGGTAAAAATATTTCACTGTCACTCCCACGTTATAAATAAAATATTTCCATGTCCACACGAAATAAGATAATTTTGTATCAAATTTTAAAATTATTTTAAAGTAATTAAAACAAAAAATAGATAATGTTGATATTATTTATATTTCAATATTTTAATTGGATAAGTAAACAAACCATTTATTTTTTGCAAGTGCTATGAGTTCATTAGAGATTGTATCAGACTTCACCTGTGGCTTGAGAAACCACAATCGATGGGCATCTAAGCCATCAAAATCACCTAGGGATCACACCCAGCCTCAGCCACACCAACCCTTAACGTGACTAGATTTTTACCCACGGAGATTCGAACTGGTGACCTTCAAATCAAGGAGTAACTTAACAACACACCCCATCACCATCTATTCTATGCCTGACGAACTTAGAAAATAGACCATTTTAATATCCATGTTAATTAATTTATTTTAATATCAACTTAAGAAAAAACATAAACATATATGCATGCATATGAACCGCAATTAAAATTTTCAATGTGCAAAGAGAATAAGCAATTGAAAGTAAAAAAAAAAAGAAAAAGAATTCATTCCTTATTAATATAAAATTAATGTGACATTTAAAAATTATTAATAATAATTTAAAAAATCAATGTGCATCAAAAATAAAATATTTCAATATACAAAATTAATAAATATTGAAATGTATTTTAAAATATATTAATTAAAAAAAAAAAGTTTAATATTTTTTAATTTTTTTTTTTTTGCGCTGCGCATGCTGCCCTCCCCTGCACTGAAGCTAGGGTCTGGGAGCCATACAGCGCCGCCCTGGCTGCTGCGCCCCTGCGCACAGCCCCGCCCTCCCCAGCTGCTGATCGATGGAGACTCCTGAGGGCTCTGCCCCCCCTGCTGATCCGCCTCCCGAAGTCACAGCTTTCAGAACTTTGATCGCATCTGGGACAAAACGCCCGCCCACAGCATTTCAGCAGAAATTTATCAAAAGATTGGACACGATTCCTACAGTTGCCCTGCCAGAGGAAGACACCTGCAAAGCGGCACTGAACCTGGCAGACAGAGGCCTCATAGGCCAGTTTACAGGCTTATGGCCTTCACCCAAATCCGTGGAGGACTGGACGCAAAGAAATTGGAAACCCCTGATAAAAGACAAAGTAAAGAGCTACTTTGTGGGCAAAGGATATTTTGTATTTGTGTTTGAAAACATGGAAGACAGAAGCTTAATATTCAGAAATGGTCCCTACTTCATGGGGCCGCAGGGCCTGTACTTAAACAAATGGACTCCGGATTTCGACCCTTCCCAAGACGTCCCATCTGCCGTGCCGGTGTGGGTGAGACTCCCCCATCTGCCTCTTCACTGCTGGAATCAAAAGTCGCTCCAGATCATTGGGAACGCACTAGGCAAATACATAGATCAGGCTGTAAGAAAATACCAATATGCATGCGCCCGAATCTGTGTTGAAGTGGACCTTGAGGAAGGATTGCCTGAAGCGATCAAGCTCACGGTGGCAGGTTGGACGCATGTCCAAGAGCTCGACTACGAACAGCTCCCCTTTAAATGCAGACATTGCCACGGCCACGGGCACTTCGCAAAACACTGCAAGAAGAGAGCAGAGGATCAATCTGAAAAACACACCGGGGACCAGTGGACCCTAGTCCAGAGAACAGCCCATGCAAAAAAAGATGCAGGAAAAAGCGCAGCAGCAGGAGCCAGGAACACCTCCATTCCCACCCAGGAAGCGGAAGAAATATCAAAAGAAACGGAGGGTGTACAAACTGAACCACTGAATAAAGCTCAGGAGAACCAGGAACATGCAGAAGGCCCTCCTCCTAGCAAAGAGGGAGGGGTCGCCATTCAGATTGAAGCATCCCAAGGCAGCCCCTCCAACCCCACCTATGCAGAAGTCACAAAGAAAAAGGCAGTCGAAAGCTCAGAGTCCTCAGAGGAAGAAATCTTTGAGCGCCCATTAAAAAGAGCCGGAAGGAAATCCCGCAAGGAAAAAAGAGAGGAAGAAGCAGAAAGGCTCAAAACGCAAGGAAGCCAGTCCACAATAGAAATGACGATCGGAAGAAATAGCAGGCCCAGGCCAGCCAAGGGTGGCTCCACCCCGCTCACAGGTAAATGATGAAGCTAGTCTCTTGGAATTGCAGAGGATTGGGGAACCACGCAAAAATAGAAGCAGTAAAGGACCTATTAAAGTCGGAACCTGCAGAAATCCTCTTGCTCCAAGAGACAAAGATAGCAGGACAAGCACTGTTAGATATCAGTAAGACAAAATGGAAGAAAAGCTCAGGCATAGCGATCAGCGCACGGGGCTCTTCGGGAGGACTGGCAACTCTCTGGACCGAAGATAAATTTCAGCTGATCAAAACCCACGAGACCCAACATTGGATATTCACAGAAATAATCCATCTTGCAAGTAAGTTGACTATCTCTCTTGTAAATCTTTATGTGCCTGTCAATTATTCTGAAAAAAGAGACTGCTGGAACTCCCTGGCAGCATTTCTAGAGCAGGAAACCCCCAACAATATCATCCTTGCTGGGGATCTCAACATAGTGCTGAAAGCCAAAGAGAAAAGAGGAGGCATCAATTCCAAGGATCCCATGGTTGCTGTAGTGGAAGAGCTCGCCCAGCAATGGGATCTGCAGGATTTCAACCCAATCCAAGGGCTCTTCACTTGGTCTAATAACCGAACTGGGACAGAACACATTTCTGCCCGCCTGGATCGCTTTCTAGTGCAAACCTCTCTCCTCATGAATAAGGAGATCATAACCACGAAAATTCTGCCCAAGCTCTCCTCTGACCACAAGCCCATACAACTCTGTATAGAAGATGAAGAGGACTTGGGTCCCATTCCATTCCGCTTCTCTCCTCAATGGATTGAAAGGGATGGTTTCTTTGATACGGTGAAAGCAGCCTGGGCCACATCCATTTCAGGTTCACCAAGCTTCGTTTGGGAGCAAAAGTTGAAACTTACCAAAAAAGCTTTGAAGGACTGGATTAAGAAACTAGCCTCCAATCCCACCTCCCAAAGAGTCGATGCAGTCCAGGCACTGCATTCCCTGCAGAATGATATGGAGAGCAAAAACATCAGTGCTGATCTATTGGACAGGGAAACAAAAGCACAGAGAGCAGCCTTCCAATCCTTCAGAAAAGAGGAAGAGTACTGGAGATTAAAGTCTAGAAGCTTGTGGCTAAAAGCCGGGGACCGCAATACCTCTTTCTTTCATCGGCAGTACCGAGCCAGATTGTCAAGGAACTACATAGCAGAAATAAAGACATCGGAGGGCCAAACATGCAAGGGATTCCAACAAGTCAAAGAAGCAGCTGAAATACACTTCCAAAATCTTTTCAGCTCGGGCGCCCATGGAGATGATGTGGATGAAGCTGATTTTCTCTCCCACATCCCTTCCCTCATCTCACCAGAGGACAACTCTGATCTTTGCAAACCGGTTTCGGAGGAAGAGATTATCAAAGTCATTTGGTCCATGGAATCTGACAAGGCCCCCGGACCTGACGGATTCACCATTCATTTCTACAAAGTATGCTGGGACATCATTAAATATGACCTTCAAAAGATGGTTCGGGGATTCTTGAAAAAAGCTAAAGTAGGTGGCAGCACCAACTCAACCTACTTAGCTTTGATCCCCAAAGACTCTAACCCGGAAACTTTTGCCAGATTCAGGCCAATATCGTTATGCAACGCCTCCTACAAGATTTTGGCAAAACTGTTGGCAACCAGATTAAAACCCTTGCTTCCCCGGATTATCTCTAGTCCCCAAGGAGGATTTGTGGAAGGTAGGCACATACTGGACAACGTCATACAAGTGCAGGAGACCGTACACTCAAGTAAGCAGAGAAATGAGAAAGGCATGCTCATAAAGCTAGACATGGCGAATGCGTTTGACAGAGTCAACAGAACATTTCTCAGCAAAGTCTTGCTCTCCTTTGGCTTTTCTCCCCAGTTTGTAAATCTCATAAAAGCCTGCATGGATAACCCTTGGATAGCTCCCCTCATTAATGGTAGGCCAGCGAACTTTTTCCAAGCTAAGAGAGGCATCAGACAGGGATGCCCGCTCTCTCCCTTTCTTTACATCTTATTGGCTGAATCTCTAAGTCGAAAACTTGAAGCAGAAAAAATGATAGGCTCCCTTCCGGGCCTCAAACCCACCAGCAGAGTAAACCCTTTGAATCATGCCCTTTTTGCAGATGACTCGATTCTTTTGGGAGGTGCCTCAACCAGAATAGCGAAGGCCTTTGACACTGTCATAAGAAACTACTGTAAAGTCTCCGGAGCTCTGGTAAATGAAAAAAAAAGTGAAGTCTTCAGCTGGAACACTGATCAACAGGAGCTTAACAATATAGCAAACATTCTCGGATTCAAAGGGCACTCCCAATGGGACAGGATCAGATACCTTGGGCTCCCCATAATCTCAGGAGTGAACAAGAGGTCGCTGTGGAGCGACATAATAAGCAAATTCAAAACCAAAATCTCGAAATGGGGAGGATTCTGGTTAACGAAAGGAGGCAAGGTCATTTTGATAAAATCTCAACTGTCTTCCTTAATAATTTACCAAGCAGCTTTCTTGCTCGCCCCCAGAAATGTTATGGATCAAATCTCCTCTCTTCTCAGAGATTTCCTCTGGCAAGGAGGCAGGGGCAACGACAAGAAACAGCACTTGGCAAACTGGGACATTGTCAAAAAGCCCATCGATGAAGGAGGACTGCAAATACGAGACCCCTCCCTGGTCAATCTCGCCCTTGGTAGCAAAATCCTGTGGAAAATGATTAACGACCCAAAGCATCCTGTCAGCGTCATTTTAAGATCTAAATATACCAACAAAGTCGATTTCAGAAACCTACAGTTTGGAAACATGGTCAACAGTACGCTGCTATGGAAGCTCTGTTATAAGAGCAGCAAATTATTCAGTAGAAACGCTTACAGGATCCCCGGGAATGGTAAATATACACGCCTCTGGCACGATAGCATAATGGGGCGAAATCCTTTAATAGAAAACGCAGAGATCTCAGAATTAAGGGACTGGCTCATATCAACTGGAAAATTAAGCGTTTATGACATATCGGCTTGGGACCACAGAGATGAGTGGGTCGGTTGGGCACTACATGACACCCCTGCCCATCTGCAAAACCAATTAAACAATCTGCTACACCAGTTGGAAGGCGCAGCACCAATACATCGTGCCAAGCAAGACCAATGGGGATGGGGTCGATCTGGGGAATACAATACAGCAGAAGGCTTCAAAGCATTTCAGACAACAGGTAACAGTAAGCACAGTGCAGCGTTTTGGAAAAACGTTTGGGACCCTCTAGCACTCCCAAAAGTTAAATTTTTCTTCTAGACGGTGATTCATAACAAGATACTTACTGGCGATAATCTGGCAAAAAGAAAGATTGCTGGCCCTCACAGGTGCGCTCTTTGCAGGTGCAATACTGAATCTGCTCACCATCTTTTCATTGATTGCCTGTTCGCCAAGGATGTCTCGGATCTAATGCTGCAAGATTTCCACATAAACTCCCCCACTCAGTCCTCAGTAACAGACCTTTTTGCAGAATGGAGTCAGCTTTACCCTTCTCGAATACCTCACAAATCGTTTTGGCGCAAAGTATGGAATGCTCTGCCCAAGTTCGTTTGCTGGCAGATTTGGTTGGCCCGCAACCAGAAGATTTTCAATGACCAGAACCACACTCCCTTACAAGTTGCAACAAAAGCCAGATCTTTCCTCCTTGAAGCAGCCCAGCAACAGTATCACAAAGTGGATGCATCTCTTCTGCCGGTTGAGAAGAAGTGGCTCGGAACCTTTGAACCTCAAAGCAGAAAGAACCTCCTAGCTCCTCAATCAGATCATCCATTCTGGAAAAAGAGAGACTCCGATGAAACATTTCAACATTGGTGGAGAGCTCAAAAAACACATACAATCTTCTTCGATGGGGCGTCTAAAGGAAACCCCGGTCCCTCAGGTGCCAGCGGGATCATTTATTCCCCAGATGGTGCAACCCGAGACTCTTTCTACTGGGGTCTTGGTCTGAAGACCAATAATCAGGCGGAGCTCCTCAGTCTCCTCAAAGCATGTCAAATCGCCCGAGAAAAAGGGATTAAAGAAATACAGGTATTTGGAGACTCAGAGATTATCATAAATAAGCTGAACACGGAAGAGAAATTCAGAAATGCAGGTCTCAACAGAACATTGGAAAGGCTGAAAGTAGTCCTCTCCGCCTTTGCATCCATCAAATTTTTTCATGCCCTTAGAAGCTCAAATAGCGAAGCGGATTCGATGGCCAACAAAGGGAGCGCAACGGACAAGGGGCTGCTCTACATAAATGAAGACAGATTCGTAGAAATCCCTTGCTAATGTCAAGATGGATAACAGCTACAGCTGACTATGTATGATGTAATTAGGGCTGCTCTGGCAAAGCCCCACACTCTCTTTTTTTCATAAATACAAAATCATACCCGTTAAAGTTAAAAAAAAAAAAAAAAAAAAAGTTTAATATGGATAATGTAATCCATAAATAAAATATCTCAATGCTTATGTTAATTAAATTATTTCAAAGTCAACATTTTATATATTATATATGATTGCTAATAATAATAATGAGGAGGAAAAAGTGGTCTATATATTATATAAAGTAATTGAAAAATTAAATTCCGATTTTTGAATGGAGGCAATATCTTTTGAAATTCCATTTTAAGCTATTTTATTACATGTATTTAAGAGATTTTTAAGGGGTTGAATCCATTTATGTATTAAAAAATGCAATTTAAAAAAAGAATGAATATATATATAGAAAGAGAGAAATTGATCTTAACCATTATTTTTCAAGTTGCAATTTTTGGAGGTCTATTGTTTTTTAAATTTTGCACTATAAAAAATATTTTCACCTAAAAAATTTGATCCCTATAGTCTCTTGTTAGATCTAAAATTAAAATGAATATATACTAATTATATAATAAATTAATATTAATATTATATTAATATTAAATCTCTACCATGAATCTAACTATTATTAATGTAATTGTATATATATACTATATATATCATATTAACATTAATAAATGTAATGATGTTAATTATTAATAATACATTTTAGATTTAGATTGTCCATGGTTATTATAGCTTAAGTCTCTCAACAATATTAATCGAGTCATAGTTGCAAAGGGACATGGGACAAGAAGGTACCCATTGTTCCTAAGATAACATACTCGTAACTTGACGTCTTCAATTATATTAATTAGGGAGGGATTGGGACATGCAAACGTGGCACTTAAAATGAGCCACCATCTCTAATGATTGGACCATAAAGTTTTAGTGCCTTTCGAATAAGGTGACGTAGACGTGTCAAGGTTTTGCAAATGATATGCCACGTCGACGTGGACATGTAATGCTCTATATTTTGTCTTATTGAAATTTGATGACCATTGTGTTTACAAACTCTCAATTTATATTAAAATTAAACTTGTATTGTAAAAAGCGAGGACATAATGTGTTTCCATGTCATTGAATCCGTACTAATATCTAGTGTGATAGATTTAGAATTATAAGGAAATGAGGAGATGACGTGGATGATAGTGACAGTTTCTATCAACCATCTTAACGGCGCCGCTGTATAAGAATACCGGAGACCAGATTTTAAACTTTACTTTGTAGTTAAAAAACAGTTCTCGTATATACAGTGACATGTGGTTTAACGGTAAGTTTTGCTGGGTGAAATCTACGAGATGAAGGTTCAAATCTCATTGAGTATATAGCCTGTTGTGTCTTGGCTAGAAGAGTAGGCGACCTCCGTGGGAAAGGCATGGAAATAAATGGTTGTACCACAGTTGCTGTGAGCATACATGATTGTTTATTGTCAGATAAACGGTGAGTGGTTTCCCAAAAAAATTGCATGGGAAGGAGAAATTTGGGGAAACCTTTCACTTTTATGTTATAATGGTAAAGTTATGGAAATAAAAGGTCCCAAAAGTTTTGAATTTTATGTTATCATGGGAATGATATGGAAATAAAGGGTTGTCTACCATGGTTATTGTGAGCATAGATTGTTATTTATGGTCATAAAGGGTTATAGTATTTTTTTTATATGTAAAGAAAAAATTAAAAAAAAAGGTAAGATATTGTAATAAAAATATTTAATTTTATGAAATTTTTAAATATATAATAAATTTAAAATAATTATTATTTAAAAAATATATATATTATTTAATAAATAATATCAAAATTTATATGAAAATAGCAATAATTTTTTATTAGATGATAATGGAAATTATTTAAATCTAATATAATTTTATTTAATTTACATGGATCAACTATTTTCCTTTTTAATAAGTATGTTATATGTCTAAAGAGAATAAATAGTAGGTAATTTTATTATAACAAATTAATTGTTATGGATGTTATATGTTGTGGAGTTTTTGACTGAAATCAAGTGAAACAATTTTTGATAAAATAGTGATTTCTTAATGTTTAAATTGTGTTTTTGATTACATATAGAGATTTAGCACCCTGAAAAACTCTCAGAACATTCAAATTGTGGAGAGTTTATAACTAAAACTTGTGATTCTAACAAATCCCTGTCGGATTTTCGACAAATTCAACCAAAAAAATGTTCTCGGAAAAGCTCTAGAATGTATAAATAATAGATATTACGACACTATTGTGTTGGCGTTGTTTAGTTTACATCACCCTATATCCTCTCACCATGATATATCATGTATATTGCATTTATTGTGTATATGTCTAAAGAAAGCCATAACATCCAACATATGACTTTTTAAAGATGTTCTGAATTTTTCTTTTGGGGAATAAGGTATGGACTTTTTTCTCTAAATTATTTCCAAGGTTTTGGGAAATGTACTTAATACTTTGAATTATTTAGTGGTATCTATATCCGTAGTCATATGTCAAGGATAACTTTGTTTGAGGCATCCCCTTTTTGCCCTAGATGGCTAGAAAATTTTCTTATGGCCCAAGTTTCATATTACTCCCATAACCATATGTAAGACCCCAATAGTATGTTAGGTGCCATTATTGGCCCCAAGTGCTATGAAATCTTTCGGGCCTAAAGCCAAGGAAACATGACCTAAATATAGTGCTAAAAATCTTCCAATAGAGACCAAAACTCCTCTTAAAGGCCAGATATTCTGTAGAAACATCTTATGTGGTGGCTCAAGTCCCCATTCGTGTCCTTTCAACCTTAGAAGCTACCCTTTGGGTTTAAGGCCTAAGTTTCCTCCCTCAACCATGGTTAAGACTACTATAGATGCCTTAAATATTTCTGTATAACCTAAGGCATGGCCTTCTTCCCTCGATCATTCTAGGTCTCTAATAGAAATAACTTCTACTCAAAACCACCTAGTTGCATTGACATCCCCAATCATAGGCCAAGGACACCCTTAGAAAGGCACGTGTCATTGTTTAAGGTGTGCTTATTGGCCTTAAATGGATAGAAGCTTCCTTTACCAATTAATATTAATGTTTCCTCCCCTAACCTTGCATAAGGCTACAAGACCCATGTTTGAGGTAACATTATTGGCCTAAATGCTTAAAAACAAATTGAAGGCCTAAGGCTAGAGTTTCCTCCCCCACCCATGTTTGAGGCATCATGACCCAAATATAATCTAAAATCCTTCTAATATAACACATATCCCATCTTAAGATATAAAGGTCCCATAGAAAGCTCCCATTTGGTGGGTCAAATCCTTTTTCATGTTCCTTCAACCTTGGAAGCTACCTTTAGGGTTTGAGGCTTAAGTTTCCATCCCGAACAATTCTCAAGGTTATCCTACACGCCCTAATGATTTCTTTAGGACTTAAGTCATAGCCTTATTCCCTAAATCATTTCTAGGTACTAGGACACGTACCTATTACTCACAACAATGTAGTGACATGACATCCATAATCATAGGCCAAGGACATCCCCAGGAAACCATGTGTGGTTTTTTAAGGAATCCTTCTCGGTCCTAGATAAATAAAAGCTTCCTTTATGACCAAAGGTTCTTGTTTCCTCCCTCGGCCATGTCGAATACCTTAGACCCATGTTTGAAGTGGCATTATTATCACAAGATGTCTAAGTACTTTCTTTAGGTCCTAGAGATAGGGTTTCCTCCACCAACCATGTTTAAAGCACCGTGACCTTGGAAATATAGTGCTAAAAATATTCCAATAGAGCCCATGTCGTCTATTATAGTCCCTTCCAATAAAGCCCATCTACTCTCTTAAAGGTGAAATATCCCATAGAAAGGTCTTATGTGAAGGTTTAAGTCTTCATTCATATCCCTCTGCCCTTAGAAGCTAGCTTTAGGGCTTGAGGCATGAGTTTCCTCCCCCCATAATGGTCAATGCTTCTCAAGATTCCTCAAAGCTTTGAGGTATCTAAATAAGGCCATGCTCTAGAGGCCTAAAATATTCCTTTAGGACCTAATGCATGACATTATTCCCTAGATCATTTCTAAGGTCTTGGGGCACTTACCTATTTCTCAAAACCACCTAATGGCACCAACATATCCAATCATAAGGAAACGATACCCTCGAAAGGCTATGCATGGTTGTGGAAGGCATCCTTCTTGGCCTTGAACGGATTAAAGCTTTTATTATGACTTGCGGTTCACATTTCCTCCCTTTGACCACGTACAAGGCCTTGAAACCCATATTTGAGGTGAAATTATTGACCCCAAATGCCTAAAATCTTTCTTTATGGCCTAAGGCTAAGGTTTCCTCCACCAAGCATGTTCAAGGCATCATGGCCTAAATCTAGTGCTAAAAACCTTCCAATAGATCCCATACGTCCCTCTTAAAGACAAAATGTCCTATAAACATTTTCTATGTGGTGATTGAAGTTCTTATCATGTCCCTTCAACCTTAGAAGCTACATTTAGGACCTGAGACCTATGTTTCCTCCCACAACCATGGTTAACGAAGTGGGACTCATACCTAGATGTGAAAACCTTCTAATGAGGTCCATATCCCAACTAAGGGGGAGATGATACTCTTAAGATATTGCATATGGTGGTTCAAGGAATTTTTCTTGCATTTGGATGCTTGGATGCTTACTTTAGGTTTTACGGCCTTATCTTCCTCCATTGAGCATGTCAATTACCCCATGATCTATACTTGGTGCTCAAAACCTTCTAATGATGTCCATTTAACAACTTGAAGGACAAATATCCCTGAAAGAGACCATCTATAGTTGTTTGAGTACTTAATGATGTCTTTTAAGCATTGGAAGCTATTATTTAAGCCCATGATCAAGTTTCATCACTTGACCTTGGTCAAAATCTTCAGATCGTTACTTGCTTCTCTTAAACACTAACAGTGCCAATATGGTCCATTAAGAGGTGAAGGATCACTTTGGTGGTCCTGTGTGGGTTCAACGTGTTGTTATTGGCCCTATAAGCATAAAATTGAGAAATTCTTGACCCATAACTTATGCTTGAAAATTGTAATGGTGTGCATAACTCTACTTGGAGGCCAAATATCTCCCTTGGAGGTCATGCATTTTTCTTGCATCTTAAATCCTATAATATTCATTTATAGCCTAAAACTTAGGTTCTCCCCAACCATATCTCGGACATTGAGGCACATACCTACTTCTAAAAAATTCATAATATCATCAATATTTCCAGTCACATAGTACGTATATGTTTAAGAGGTCATGTGTAGTGGATCAAGATGTCATTCTGGAAGCTTGATCCTTAGAAGCTTCCTTTATGGTATAAGGCTTATGTTTCCTCTTAAAATGTTTAAAGACCAAAAAATCAGGTACCTAGTATAGAAAATGATCAATAACACCCGTATTGCAAGTGAAAAGACGTGATAGCTCTCAAAAGTCTTCTGTAGTGATTCAAAGTGTTTTCCATATCCATGTTTACCAAAAATATTACTTTAAGATCCACTCACTATATTTCCTCCAATAACCATGTCAAGAGCCTAGAGAGTGATAACTAGTATTGAAATGCAAATATCATTATTTGAAAAACAAAAATTCCCAAGTAAAATGTTGGTGATTCAAAATGTTAATCTAAAAACTTTGATACTCAGAAACAATCTCTATAACCTAAGTACCAAGTTTCCTTCTCTTAATATGTAAAGAGCTTTAAAAGCCCAAACATGTAACTAAGAGTGTGTATATGTTTCTAAAAGCATGCATATGCTCCTACAAGTAGTATATACATTATTAAAAATACGAATGTTTATAATATTGCTTAAATACTTTTAAGAACATGCACGCACTTTTAGAAACACTTACCAGTCACTAAAAAATCAAAACAACATGTGATAGTTTGGGGAGCACGAGGCTATAAAATTAGAAATGAGTGCATTTTTTCAGAATGCTAACATATTTTTGTGTGAGTGCGTTTCTACTAGCCAGCCATATATAAGCGCAGTCTTAAAAAATTCCATAAATTAACTTGTAAAATAATGGGATTTTAGCTAGATTGATAAAATTTAGCAGAAAATTTTGAAAATATGTATTAATGTTGTCAAACTTAAAAATATTAAATGTCTCATAGTTTGTGAGAATTTATGATAGTGATGAATCTATTTCTACTATATAAAAAAGATGAAAACATCTCAACATTTTGATTTTTTGAAATTTTTTTTTATCATAATTAGATCTGTAGACAACGCTGTCCTACAATCTAAAAATATATGCTGTTGCTATCATGTAGATTTCTCTGTCCTGGTCTGTGAGGCTAATTACCTGATTTGCTATGGTGACTATTTCAAAAATTCACTGACGGCAGGGACATCGCCACCGCAGTGTCACTGTTATTATAAAGTTTTACAACTCTTCACTAACTTGTTCGCAGAACACATTTAAATCTGATTCGAGTCAGTGCCAGAAATTTCGCAGATGCGAATCACTGTCAACGATCAAGGTTCGAATCTACTTTGCTTACACGATGGCCCGACTGTGACGCATACGCGCGACACATTGCTTTTGTACACACTATCTATATGATCTGTCAACTGTGTCAACCTACGTCTTAGCGTACGTGATCATTTTCTATTTCTCCTCAAGGGTGTACTTTGCGGTGTTGATGCTGCTGTTTGGGGATGTATTTCAGCCACCTCATGATCATTCTCATCATGAGATAAACAGTGTTTAACATTCACTGTTTTCTCTATGCTTCCATCCCAAGCTTCCTCTTCAATGAACTGAACATCCCTGCTCACAAGAAACTTCTTGTTGGATGGGTTGTATAACCTGTAGGCCTTGGATTCCTCACTGTATCCAATGAAAATACATTTCTCCCCCTTGCTGTCCAACTTCTTCCTTAGCTGATCCGGAATGTGTGCATAAGCCACACATCCGAAAACCTTCATATGTGTGACACCTTGCTTTGCGCCACTCCATGCCTCTTCTGGCACTTTGTTCATGACTGCTTTTGTAGGGCACCTGTTCAAAATATACGCTACACAATGTACAGCTTCAGCCCAATAGTCATTAGGAAAATGCTTTGCCTTTAACATACTCCTCGCCATGTCCATTATGGTTCGGTTCTTCCTTTCGGCCACTCCATTTTGCTGCGGAGTATATCTAGCTGTAAACTGCTTATGTATTCCATTTTCTCTACAAAACCGTAGAAAATCTTTAGATATATACTCACCTCCTCTATCAGTCCTAAGAACTTTGATATGCAGCCCACTCTGATTCTCAACAAGTGCTTTGAAATTGCGGAATTTTTCAAACACTTCACTTTTCTTTTTCAAAAAGTAAACCCAAGTTTTTCTTGTAAAATCATCTATGAATGTTAAGATATAGTGGCTGCTATCAAGTGATGGAGTTTGCATCGGTCCACATACATCTGAGTGGACAAGTTCTAAGGGTGCTTTTGCCCTTATGCTTTTCCCGGAAGGAAAACTTTCTGTGTTGTTTCCCAAGAATACAACCTTCACAAAGGCTGTCTGGTTTCTCTATCAATGGTAAACCACTTACCATCCCTTTTCTGTTCAACAGATTAAGACCTCCAAAGTTGAGATGACCGAATCTCAAGTGCCATAACCAATTATCATCCTTTGGTTCGCTTTGGAAAGTTTCTTGTGCAACTGCTGCTTTCTCTTCACCATTCTTCAAATCTGCTCTCATTCTAAGAGGGAACATCCTGTTCCTTGTCATCTTCACTTCAGCAATACACTGTTTGCTGGGTGGTTTATCCATGATGGTACAAACATCATTATCAAAGAAAACATTATACCCCTTATGGACAAGTTGTCCAACACTTAAGAGGTTACACTTCATTCCTGGAACATAATAAACATCTGCTATGGTTTTCCTTGCACCTAATCTTGTTAAAACATTTACATCTCCTTTTCCCATAACGGAAACTTTGTTATCAGTTCCTAGTGTGACTTGTGACTGCACACTTTCATCTAATATAGAAAACATTGCTAAGTTTCCTGTCATATGGTTACTACAACCGGAGTCTAGAAACCATAAATCCTCACTCTTTTCTTCAGCCATATTACAAGCTAAAAACAAATTACTTTGACTGTTGTTTTCTTTAGTGAAATTTGCACTAGTTTCACTTCTCATATCATTCTGCTTCTTCTTTCTACATTCATTAGCATAATGACCATATTTCTTACAATTATAACATTGGACATTGGACTTATCATACCTTTGTCCTTGTGTATTCTGCTGACCATTCTGTTGGCTGCTGCCTTGGCCTTGATGCTGATTTGGATTGCTGCCCCTTCCTTGAGCATTTGCTGGACTGTTCCTTCCACCTCTGTTTTGGCTTTTGCCTCTTCCTCTTCCTTTGCCTTGCCCTCTTCCTCTTCCGAAAGACATCTGGGACTTAAAAGCATGTTCAAGAGATGAGTTTTCACTCCTACCCAATCTCTGTTCATGGGTAATCAGTGATGCATGTAATTCATCCACTGAAAACTTTGTGAGATCCCTTGTCTCTTCTATGGTGGTGACAATCACATCGAATCTTGAGGGTAAACTTCTCAAGAGTTTCTCCACAATCCTCTTATCTTCAAGAATCTCTCCATGAGATCTGATTTGTGTGACCATTCCAATCACATGAGTGAAGAATGAGTCAATGTTATCTGACTCTTTCATACAGAGAGTCTCAAAGTCTCTCCTCAGCAACTGAAGTTTTGCTGTCTTCACTCTTTCCATTCCTTGATAAGCTGTCTTGAGAGTTTCCCATGCTTCACTGGATTTCTTAGCTGCTGCTATCCTTGGAAACACACTCTCATGCACTGCTTGATACAAAAAGAAAAGAGCCTTGGCATCTCTCTTCTTATTGTTCTTCAACTGTTCTCTTCCTGCTTGATTTAACATTAAAAACTCTGCTTCATCTTTTGGCTCTTCAAAGCCATCCTCAACTAATTCCCATAACTCTTGTGAGGTAAATAAAGCTTTCATAGTTATTGACCAATAGTCATAATTCTTTCCATTGAATTGTGGGAGATGGACATTTCCCAAACTCATACCTGTGCTAGAGCCTGCCATTCTGCACTTCTAACTATGATAAAAAACTTGACTGTGTATTAAAATAGCTTACTGTTTTGCAACAGTAACACAACAAATTTTATAGAGAAATACCTTTGGATTCCTTTGGCTGAGTCTTCACACTGCTGGAGAAGCTGCTGCAACTAAGAACCCCTTTCCTTCAGCTTATTTGACCTTCAAATAGCCTGGATTGGCTCCGATACCATGTTGGAATTTTCAGAATTCCAAAACAATAAGACTGCCCCTCTTCAACACAGAGAATAATTCAAAAAAAAATTACTCACAGACAGAGTTCAACTCAGAAAAATTTATATTTCAATATATAAAAAAAACTGATGTTACAGACTTCCTCTCTTGGAGGGATTACAATTGTGACTGCTGCTGTCACAGTGCACAAATAGAACTCACTGTCTCACTAAAATCATTCACTCTGTGAATACTCTGTTTTGCAAAAACACTCTCTGTCTTTTTCAAACAATACACTCTGCTGTGTATAAAAAAAAAACTCTGCTCTGTGTAAATCAACGCACTGCTGTGCATATTTCTCATAATAAAATTATGGCTCTGTCTCTCCATATTACAAACAGAAATATCTCTATGTCATTAAGATGACCCAACCACTAAATTTCACCGCTTCAGAAATCTTTAATGGTCTCAATAACTTCTGTCAGCACCGCTTCAATTCTCATTTATGGAAAATTGACTTTCTGGCATTGCTGTTCTTTCTTCCCGCATTGCTGTGCATTAAAAAAAAAATCCTGTGTAATAACATTTACTACTGTCTTTTCCCTTTTTATATTTACACTGCTGTGTAATTAAAAATTCACCTCTGCTTCACGGCCTTTTAATATATATATGTCACATATATATTAAAAATAAAACAGATTACATATAAAACAAATTTTGTTTTAAATCTGTGCGATGGGCAAATTAAAATTTAAACCCCGCAACCTTTATATGACATATAACATATGGCATATGGGCCGTATTATCTATGTGGGCCCCCAGCTCGGTGATGTCAGCAATCCGAGGGGGTAAGGACCTCCGCCCAAATCTTTTCATCGACCCCCGCGGACTTTGCTTGCCGCTGTCCTCTTCACTGCCGCCTCCATTTGTGCTTTGATCGCTCGGCAGTTGGAAATTAATTCCAACAAAAATTAAAAATAAATAAAAAAATGTAATAAAAAAATTTATTTTTATGAAATTTTTAAATATATAATAAATTTAAAATAATTATTATTTAAAAAAAATTATATTATTTAATAAATAATATCAAAATTTATATCAAAATAGCAATATTTTTTATTAGATGATAATCAAAATTATTTAAATCTAATATAATTTTATTTAATTTACATTACAAAATATGGATCAATTATTTTCCTTTTTAATATGTATGTTATATTTCAAAAGAGAATAAATAGTAGGTAATTATATTATAACAAACTAATTATTATGGATGTTATATGTTGTCGAGTTTTTGGCCGAAATCAAGTGAAACAATTTTTGATGAAATAGTGATTTCTTAATGTTTAAATTGTGTTTTTGATTACATATATAGATTTAGCACCCTGAAAAACCCTCAAAACATTCAAATTGTGGAGAGTTTATAACTAAAACTTGTGATTCTAACAAATCCCTGTCGGATTTTCGACAAATTCAACCAAAAAAATGTTCTCGGAAAAGCTCTAGAATGTATAATCGGTAGATATTATGACACTATTGTGTTGGCGTTGTTTAGTTTACATCACCCTATATCCTCTCACCATGATATATCATGTATATTGCATTTATTGTGTATATGTCTAAAGAATGCCATAACATCCAACATATGACTTTTTAAAGATGTTCTGAAGTTTTCTTTTGGGGAATAAGGTATGGACTTTTTTCTCTAAATTATTTCCAAGGTTTTGGGAAATGTACTTAATACTTTGAATTATTTAGTGGTATCTATATCTGTAGTCATATGTCAAGGATAAATTTGTTTGAGGCATCCCCTTTTTTTGTCCTAGATGGCTAGAAAATTTCCTTATGGCCCAAGTTTCATATTACTCCCATAACCATATGTAAGATCCCAATACTATGTTAGGTGCCATTATTGGCCCCAAGTGCTATGAAATCTTTCGGGCCTAAATCCAAGGAAACATGACCTAAATATAGTGCTAAAAAACTTCCAATAGAGACCAAAACTCCTCTTAAAGGCCATATATTCTGTAGAAACATCTTATGTGGTGGCTCAAGTCCCCATTCATGTCCTTTCAACCTTAGCAGCTACCCTTTGGGTTTAAGGCCTAAGTTTCCTCCCTCAAACATGGTTAAGACTACTATAGATACCTTAAATATTCTGTATAACCTAAGGCATGGCCTTCTTCCCTCGATCATTCTAGGTCTCTAATAGAAATAACTTCTACTCAAAACCGCCTAGTTGCATTGACATCCCCAATCATAGGCCAAGGACACCCTTAGAAAGGCATGTGTCATTGTTTAAGGTGTCCTTATTGGCCTTAAATGGATAGAAGCTTCCTTTACCAGTTAAGATTAATGTTTCCTCCCCCAACCTTGCACAAGGCTACAAGACCTATGTTTGAGGTAACATTATTGGCCTAAATGCTTAAAAAAAGTTGAAGGCCTAAGGCTAGAGTTTCCTCCCCCACCCATGTTTTAGGCATCATGACCCAAATATAATCTAAAATCCTTCTAATAGAACACATATCCCATCTTAAAATATAAAGGTCCCATAGAAAGCTCCCATGTGGTGGGTCAAATCCTTTTTCATGTTCCTTCAACCTTGGAAGCTACCTTTAGGGTTTGAGGCTTAAGTTTCCATCCCGATCAATCCTCAAGGTTATCCTACACGCCTTAATGATTTCTTTAGGACTTAAGTCATAGCCTTATTCCCTAAATCATTTCTAGGTACTAGGACACATACCTATTACTGACAACAATGTGGTGACATGACATCCATAATCATAGGCCAAGGACATCCTTAGGAAACCATGTGTGGTTTTTTAAGGAATCCTTCTCGGTCCTAGATAAATAAAAGCTTCCTTTATGATCAAAGGTTCATGTTTCTTCCCTTGGCCATGTCGAATACCTTAGGCACATGTTTGAAGTGGCATTATTATCACAAGATGTCGAAGTACTTTCTTTAGGGCCTATAGATAGGGTTTCCTCCACCAACCATGTTTAAAGCACCGTGACCTTGGGAATATAGTGCTAAAAATATTCCAAAAGATCTCATGTCATCTATTATAGTCCCTTCCAATAAAGCCCATCTACTCTCTTAAAGGTGAAATATCACATAGAAAGGTCTTATGTGAAGGTTTAAGTCTTCATTCATATCCCTCTGCCCTCAGAAGCTAAATTTAGGGCTTGAGGCATGAGTTTCCTCCCCCCATAATGGTCAACGCTTCTCAAGATTCCTCAAAGCTTTGAGGTATCTAAATAAGGCCATGCTCTAGAGGCCTAAAATATTCATTTAGGACCTAATGCATGACATTATTACCTGGATCATTTATAAGGTCTTGGGGCACTTACCTATTTCTCAAAACCACCTAATGGCACCAACATCTCCAATCATAAGGAAACGATACCCTCGAAAGGCTATGTATGGTTGTGGAAGGCATCCTTCTTGGCCTTGAACGGATTAGAGCTTTTATTAGGACTTGAGGTTCACATTTCCTCCCTTTGACCACGTACAAGGCCCTGAAACCCATATTTGAGGTGACATGATTGACCCCAAATGCCTAAAATCTTTCTTTATGGCATAAGGCTAATGTTTCCTCCACCAACCATGTTCAAGGCATCATGGCCTAAATCTAGTGCTAAAAACCTTCCAATAGATCCCATATCCCTCTTAAAGGAAAAATGTCCTAAAAACATTTGCTATGTGGTGATTGAAGTTCTTATCATGTCCCTTCAACCTTAGAAGCTACATTTAGGACCCGAGACCTATGTTTCCTCCCACAACCATGGTTCAGGAAGTGGGACTCATACCTAGATGGGAAAACCTTCTAATGAGGTCCATATCCCAACTAAGTGGGAGATGATACTCTTAAGATATTACATATGGTGGTTCAAGGAATTTTTCTTGGAGTTGGATTGTTGGACGTTACTTTAGGTTTTAGGGCCTTATCTTCCTCCATTGAGCATGTCAATTACCCCATGATCTATACTTGGTGCTCAAAACCTTTTAATGATGTCCATATAACAACTTGAAGGACAAATATCCCTGAAAGAGACCATCTATAGTTGTTTGAGTACTTAATGATGTCTTTTAAGCATTGGAAGCTAGTATTTAAGCCCATGATCAAGTTTCATCACTTGACCTTGGTCAAAATCTTCAGATCGTTACTTGCTTCTCTTAAACACTAACGGTGCCAATATGGTCCATTAAGAGGTGAAGGATCACTTTGGTGGTCATGTGTGGGTTCAAGGTGTTGTTATTGACCCTATATGCATAAAATTGAGGAATTCTTGACTCATAACTTATGCTTGAAAATTGTAATGGTGTGCATAACTCTACTTGGAGGCCAAATATCTCCCTTGGAGGTCATGCATTTTTCTTGCATTTTAAATCCTATAATATTCATTTATAGCCTAAAACATGGGTTCTCCCCAACCATATCTTGGACATTGAGGCACATACCTATTTCTAAAAAAATCATAATATCATCAATATTTCCAGTCACATAGTACGTATATGTTTAAGAGGTCATGTGTAGTGGATCAAGGTGTCATTCTGGAACCTTGATCCTTAGAAGCTTCCTTTATGGTATAAGGCTTATGTTTCCTCTTAAAATGTTTAAAGACCAAAAAATCATGTACCTAGTATAGAAAATGATCAATAACACCCATATTGCAAGTGAAAAGACGTGATAGCTCTCAAAAGTCTTCTGTAGTGGTTCAAAGTGTTTTCCATATCCATGTTTACCAAAAATATTACTTTAAGATCCACTGACTATATTTCCTCCAATAACCATGTCAAGAGCCTAGAGAGTGATAACTAGTATTGAAAACATCCTAACAATGCAAATATCATTATTTGAAAAACAAAAATTCCCAAATAAAATGTTGGTGATTCAAAATGTTAATAATTTTTAATACTTAGAAACAATCTCTATAACCTAAGTACCAAGTTTCCTTCTCTCAATATGTGAAGAGCTTTAAAAGCCCAAACATGTAACTAACAGTGTGTATATGTTTCTAAAAGCATGCATATGCTCCTACAAGTAGTATATACATTATTAAAAATACGAATGTTTATAATATTGCTTAAATACTTTTAAGAACATGCACGTACTTTTAGAAACACTTACAAGTCACTAAAAAATCAAAACAACATATGATAGTTTGGGAAGCACGAGGCTATAAAATTAGAAATGAGTGTGCATTTTTTCAGAATGCTAACATATTTTTGTGTGAGTGCGTTTCTACTAGCCAGCCATACATAAGCGCAGTCTTAAAAAATTCCATAAATTAACTTGTAAAATAATCGGATTTTAGTTAGATTGATAAAATTTAGCAGAAAATTTTGAAAATATATATTAAGCCTGTCAAACTTAAAAATATTAAATGTCTCAGAGTTTGTGAGAATTTATGATAGTGATGAATCTATTTCTACTATATAAAAAAGATGGAAACATCTCAACATTTTGATTTTTTGAATTTTTTTTTTTTTTATTATAATCGAATCAAATCTGCAGACAACGCTGTCGTACAATCTAAAAATATATGCTGTTGCTATCATGTAGATTTCTCTGTCCTGGTCTGTGAGGCTAATTACCTGATTTGCTATGGTGACTATTTCAAAAATTCACTGACGGCAGGGACATCGCCACCGCAGTGTCACTGTTATTATAAAGTTTTACAACTCTTCACTAACTTGTTCGCAGAACACATTTAAATCTGATTCGAGTCAGTGCCAGAAATTTCGACAGTCCGGGTTCGAATCTCGCCTGCACAACACAGTGACTGACCTGAACTGCATCTGCGCGACACACTGACTGGCCTGTACACACTATCTATGATCTATCAACCTATGTCAACCTACGTCTTAGCGTACGTAGTCGGAACTCTGTAATTTAAACTGAATTATCATGAATGTGACCCTCAGCGGTATGCGGCAGATTACATCTCGTGTTTCTGCGTACAAGAAATAAAGATTTTGAATTGGGCGGTGAAATAGCTTCGAGCTAAAAATAGGCAAGTGAGTATAGAGTAGTTACACTGTTTGTTGAATGGAATATGCTGTGGTCGCACACGTAATCCAACATGTATCATGTGCATAATGTGGCAATCACTACATTACGTGATGTGATGGGATGACATGGTAATGGATGAGTCATGGTTCGTATAAGATAAAATCTGAGCCTGCATACTATATTTTATTAATCAAATAGAATTATATATATATATATGAAGTGTTGTTTCAAGATAGAGAAACTATTTTGGACATGCAATAAATTGGTTAAGATAATATCTCAAGCATACACCAAATTAGGAACATATAGATTTAGGGAACTCGTTTAAACAAAAAATGATATTTTTATACATTTTTTCCTAAAACATTTTTTTTTTTTACATTTCATCTCCCCAACACCCCTAAATTTTTTTATTTTTTTATTTTTTTTCTTTTATAATTTGAGGGCTGATTCTCAGAATCGCCCTCCAAAATTTAAAACAAGTTCCTTTAAAACAATTTTTTTTATTTTTGTTTTTATATTTTGTCCCCAACCCCATTAAAAAAAATTAATTTGTTTTTATATACTCAAGGGGCCAATTTTGAGAATCAACCTTGATTTTGAGAATCGGGTCCCGATTCTTAGAATTTTCTCTTTGGGCATATAATTTTTATTTTTTATTTTTTTATTTTTTGCCCAAAGGTCTGATTCTAAGAATCAACCCCTTTGGCATTAAAAAAAAATAATTATATGCCCAAAGGGTCGGGCATATTAATATATATATATATATATATGTGTGTGTGTGTGTGTGTGTGCAAGGGGCTAATTCTAAGAATTAGGGTTGATTTCTTAGAATCGGCCTATCTGGCTTGGGCCCCCTCGGGTTTGGGTGAATGCTGCCCCTTGGGCGCGTCCACCCCGACATCCGCCCCCACTAAGGGTGCTCTGGCCTAGGTGGGCATGCCCACCGACCCCTTGGGCATGCAGGGCGGTTGATTCTTAGAATCGGCCCCTTTGTTTGCCTAGGGGGATGGTGGGCGCACCCACTTGGGCTAGAACGACCATTTGTTGCCCCAGGCGGGCCTACCCACAATGTGCATGTTAATTTTTTTTTAATTATAGACAAAAAAAACAATTTTCTTTCATTTTCTACCTAAAAAATTTAATGGTAAAAGCTGGTAAATTTTTAACTGTTTAAAATAACTTTAATTAATTTTAAAATTTTACTAATTTTTGGAATAATAGAAACAAAACTAACCTTTCAAAAGCGAGAATCTCTTGTTGACAATGTTGTTGCTCTAGAAAATCATTCTTGTTGACAATGTTGTTGCTCTAGAAAATCATTCCATGCTTTTAAACAAACCTCGAGAAATCTTGACGTGATGTGTGGAATAGTGAAATTGACATTTTTTATAAAGAAGAAACAAAAGAATTGTTTTCGGCAGGGTGAATGTGGGATAAAAAACATTGATGAATATTAAAAAAATAAAATTTATAAATTATAATTTAGTAAAAGTTATATAATTTAATAAAAATTATTTTAGTTTGAAAACAATTATTAAGAGAAAAATGTCTAGGGAATTTAATTCGAAATTAAGGTCGATATTATGAGAATATTTTAATAACTAATTTTCAAATAAATCATTTAAATAAAATTTGGAGGGACATACTTGAAACAAAAAATTTCAGCGACAAATTTTGGAGGGAATTTTTCATTGTTTCAGCTATATATTATCATTGGGAGAGCGATCATTTGCATCATTCAACATTTTTTGTTTAAGTGTTATGGATTCCTTTGATATTGAAGCTTTGTTTTATGAAGAATCAACATCTTCGTTACATAACAACTCTATTCATATTGATGAATATAACGAGCGAAGTAGTGACATAATGAAAGATGAATATTTTCAAATGATAGAGGGTCTAAATGTCAACTTATTCCTAATCCTATGGACTATGAGAGAAACAATGACGAATGGCAAGATGAAGAATTTCCAAAAACTAGAGACTCACATTTTCCACTTAGTCCTAATCCTAAGGAATTTGAGAGCAATAGTGATGAATGACAGGATGAAAAATTTTCAGTGGATAGAGAGCCACAATTGCCACTTAGTCCTAATCCTAAGGACTGTGAGAGAAATAATCATGAATGGTTAGTTGACAAATTTTCAGTGGATAGAGATTCACATTTTCCACTTAGAACTAATCCTAAAGACTATGAGAGAAATAGTGATGAATGGCAGGATGAAAAGTTTTCAGTGGATAGAGAGTCGCATTTTCCACTTACTCCTAACCCTAAGGATTATGAGAGAAATAGTGATGAATAGCAAGATGAATTTTTTTTAGTAAATAAAGCATCACATTTTATAGTTACTACTAACCCTATGGACTTTCAGAGAAACAGTGATGAAGGAAAGGATGAAGAAATTCTAATAACTCGAGAGTCTCAATTTCCACTTACTCCTAATCATATGGACTATGGGAGAAGCAGTGAAGAAGCCGAGGATGAAGAATTTCCAATAAATTAAGAGTAAAAAATTCTACATAGTACTAATCCTATGAACTTTGAGAGAAGCAGTGATGAAGGGAAAGATAAATATGTTGAAGAATATCCTCCAATTCATTATTTCAAAACCATAGATGATGGTATTGAAAATTTTCATGCCGCCGAAGATGGTAATGAATATTTTTCAAACAATGATGGAGCTGAATTTCCTAGCTATATTGCAAATGATGATAGTAAGAATAGTAATCCTCCTAATGATCATGGAAATGCTTGTTCATAGTAAGAATAGTATTCCTCCTAATGATCATGGAAATGATAGAGATCAGCAAATATTGTTTGTAGGAGTAGGAGTAGACCTTTTCGTATCAATCCAAGATGTTCTAGTTATACAAGGGGTAGAGTAGTATATATCACGAGTAGAATTTCTATCAGTGAGCTCATTTCAAGTGATTGTTGTAAAAAGGATTGCTTGAAACATATGGATTTCAAATTTTCTTTAGAGAAATGGAAGAACTACTTGTCAAAGAATAAAAGCATGTAGAATTCATATTTAGTGAGGTGCATGCAATCTACATTGGCAGGTTATGGTTATCATATTGGGTCTTTATTGCTTTGTAGAAAGGCTTTCAAAATGATTGATTCAATTGGAAATTTTCGTCTATCAATAATGTAAGATAATTTGGAAAAGGATCCTACATATTATTCAGAAGTTCATCATAAATGAGAGTTTGGGCCACTAGCAAACACTACAATGTCATCGCTGCAAGACTTCTTTTCAAAACATGGAGTGTATGCCAAATAGGGATACAATATATATTCTAGATAATTTCTCAAGATGAGAAATTTACAACTTATACAAGGAATATGCGGAAGGTGTTGAAGGAAATGGTCGTTTTATTACATATCAATGTTTAGTGCAGATATGGAGGAGAGAATTAAAAAATGCTCGTATCCCTAAGAAGACAAGGATGGGGGTTTTCAATACATTTTCTTCTCTAAAATAAAAAGGGATAAATTTCAAGGAGCAGAAAGAGGTAAGCATTCATAACATTATTATTTTAAATTGTATAGTGATCTACTATTTAAATTCATTTATTAATATGTTTGTTTTATGTTATTTGTAGATTCCATTGTTAAAGCCCTTCAAGAGCATCGCGAACAACAAACAAGTGAAAGGAAAAAATTGTACAAGCATCGAAAGAAGTGTTATGATAATCCAAATAAATATTTGGGTTTGATAATTGATGTTATGTACCAAAAGAAAACACTTCTTCCACATTTTGTTCACACACCAAAAAATTTGCAGGAGGAAAATTTTATCTAGTTTCACTTGGTTGGTTGTATGGTCTTCAATGGGAAAATATCATTAAGAGTTTACTTCACAGCTCCAAATACTCATAATGATGGAAATCTGGAAATAACCATAATTCATGATATGATTTCTCATTGGGGTGGTAATCTTCCTGAAATGTTGTATCTACAATTAGACAACAATTGTCATGAAAACAAAAATCATATTGTTTTTGGATATCTAAACATGCTTGTTGAATTGAGATTTTTTCATAAGGTAAAGGTTGGTTTCCTTCTTGTTGGGCACACTCACGATCATATTGATTAGATGTTCAATCTTTTTTCAGTAACATTGAGGAGGAAGAATGTTGGGAGCTTGCCATCATTAATTGAATGTATTAAGAAATAATGTATGCCAGAGCCTATTTTTTACGTGTTAGAAGAAACTGTTGACTTGCGAAGGTTTATTCTCGGGTTGGATGGTAAGGAGAAATGCATTGAACAACTTAATGACATTGGCTTCCAACATCAATTTCGTTTCAAACAAATTGACGGGACAACACTTATATGGGGCAAGAAGTATTAAAAAACTGCAGAATGGGCGCCATCATCAGGTTTGGAATTTTTGAAGTTCATTCCAGGTCATCAGATATTTGCGTCAAATATATTTTCATTACAATTAGTTAGTGAAATTCATAATGCACAAAGGAAAAAGAGAGATGTAGATTATTCTGAATGCCTGGAAGAAAATAAAAAAACCATTAGATATACATATGAGTACTTTGATGTTGTTGATTCAGTTTGGTGCGAGTCATTTTTCAATGATCAGAGTGATATCCTTTCAAGTCTAGAAAATGAAGATATGATTTTTAAGACTCCATTTATTTGGCCAAAAAATGTGTCAAATGAACAGGAGGAATCAAACATTCTTGAACAACAACAATCGCGCAGTATTATTAATTCTACATAGGTGGAGGAAAGAGAAATGTATATTTTCCAGAAGATCTCGTGCACAATGTGAATCCATGGAAGACCTTTACAGAGGTTTAGTACGGGATATTAAGGAGGGTTGCATGATCACAGTCTTAGCACATGAAGATCCACATGGCTATCCATTCAGGGTCGCCAAGGTTATAAAGGTGATTACACAAATTGAGGATATTACAGGTAATGAAGTACATTGGTATGTCACAAAAACACACCCATTCAATGATGTGTACAAGCCAGAGATGGTAGTTGATAAAAATAAATGGCGGAAAGAGAAAAAGAAAGGGTAAAAATACAAATCGTCGCCACACAGACCTCTTAAAATTGGAGGAATTTGACATACTTGTTTATGACTTTAATTTAACAAAGAGAGGAACTCTTCACTCTAGGATGATAGATATTCTTAAGAGGTTGCTACCACAAGAAACAGTGTTGAGATGGCAGTCTGCTGAACCCAGTGGTAGAAATACAAGAATTTTGAAACCTCAAGTGGTGGGCATCCATGTTGACTCAGATGGGGCACTAGTTGATGAAAGAGAAGAATATGGAACATCTTCATATGCATCAAGTCATTCATCTGAAGATGAGAATTCTGATGGCGTGAAAGAAAATATGAATGATTTTGAATATTTGTGTAAGAAAATTGATATAAATGATGTTTGCATTGAGAAATGAAAATGATATTTTAACTTCCCTATGATCTTACATGAAGTTATGAGTCATTTTTATGTTTTTTGGATTATATGTTTTAATTATCATGAAATCATTTGTCTAGAATATTGACAATGGAACTATAACTTGGAGAAATAATTTATGTTTCATTGGGTTATTTTAGTCATATAATTTGTTCATAATATCATGGTTTAAATATTTGAAAAGTTAATATTTTTTAATTCTATGGGTGAAAAATTGTGAAATATATTTTATCTTTAATATTATGGTTGGAAACAATTAGATTTTTAGGGATTGTTAGTGTCATGATATTATATATTAAATGACATGTATAAAAATTATTAGAATTTTAATTTGTTTAAAATCTCATTATTTTATATTTAATGTCATTACTAAAAATATGTTGAAATTGTACCTAGAAAATAAAAATGGTATTCTAGCACTAACCATTGTGTGTTTTTTCCATTTATTTGGCACGTGAAATTGGTTTTACTGCCATATTTTTAAAATGTTGCAAATTAACACTGGAAAATTTAATAAAACCTCATTCTGGAATACGCACTTTTTGTTTTTGAGTCATTTTTCACGTTTTTTGGGGTTTTATTGGCTAGAGTTCCCATTTTTAGTTATAGTTCCCATTTCAAAGTTTATGTTGTTTAAACTTTGCAATTGAATTCAAGATTACAGTGATTAGGGTTTCTTTTTTTGATTGCTGAGGATTGTCATGTTTCTCTCAGGCCATTGTAAGTTGGTGAATATAATTTGAGTATCAATGTTCATGTGGCATTTCGTTCTAAATTCATTTTGTAAAACAATATGCTTGAGAATGCATTTAATTTGTTTTAGAATCATTTAAAAAAAAATATGCTAGAGAATGCATTTAATCACCACCATCTCACTATTCATCTTATTTTTTTTAGTTATCTACCTTTCTAATCATCTACTTTTTAAATGTTTTCAATATGCATGTTACATTTTTAATCACCATATAAATATTCATGATTTAAGAAACAATTATAATTTGTAATAACGTTACCTTTACTACAAAGAGTATAGTTGACATGGATTATGTAATCTAAAGAGTCCCTGGAACAAAACATAAAGCCTCAAACAAAATACAACATGAATCACCTCATTGAATAATGATAATATGTGTTTATAAGTATATTACTAAGCCAACACCGTAATCACTTCTTAGATTATTTGACAAATATTTCTATTTTGATCTCAAAATATTTGATGAGGGATAACCTTTCCATACAAAAATCAATCACCAAAAGGGAATTTCCTTTAATTAACTCACAATCCTAATGAGTTGCCTTGGATACAAACCCCCTTAAATAGTTGTGAATCACCAATTGTCATATGATATTGAAATCATTGATTTGTTGTTCAATTTATCATTGTTAGATGTAAACTACACTCACTAAGAGAAAAGTTGGAAAAATAAACAAAATATTGAATTAAATGTATAGATTCTATTTCCTATCCACAATTTGTTTTTTTTTTCAAGGAAGGCTTCGATTTGGTTTTTCTTCATAATGGTCCTTCAATTTAAACCTTAATGCTAATAATAATAGTAAATTAAGATTATTAGTATTATTTAGAGTTTAAATATTAAATTAAAATTATTAGTATTATTGAATATAAATATTATTAAAAATAAATAATAATAATTAGTAATATTATAAATAGATAACAATATTTTATTAATTATAATATTAATAATTTTACAGAACAATAACAATATGTTTTTATAATTTAATTATAAATAATTTATAATTGAAAATATTGGATAATACTGGACATTAATTAAACCATGTTTATATTAATATATTAATATTAAATCTTATAAATAAATGACCTTAAATGAATGAATGAATTAATTAATTAATAATACATAATAAATTAATAAAAATTAATAAAAAATCAATAAAATTGAATATAGTCAACCATGGTTGAATTCAGACAAACATTCTCAACCATGTTCAAGCATGGTCAATCAATGTCAACCATCTTCTACCATGATCAACAATGTTCAATGATGATCTTCCATGGTCAAGTCTGCTCCACCATCATCAACCATGATCATAATGGTTAATCAATGTCTCTACATTGAACCATGATCAATGATGGTTAATCATGCTTGAATATGGTCGACCATGGTCAATGTATTTATGATCAACCATAGTCAACCATGGCCAACCATCATCAGACATGGTCAATGATGGTAAACCATGATTACCGTGTTAAAAATGCAGCAAGATGATGGAGGTTAGTGAAATGAAGTCGCCTTCACTAAGTGGGCCCGCAGGCAAATTTTGGCGCAAAGTCTATTTTTAGACTATGTCTATTTTTAGACATATGGAGCATGGTCCAGGGGTTGCAGTATGTTATTCTTGGAGTATTGGTCATGTTGGTAAAAATAGATGGACCTCTATTTTTTGACCTATAGGTCGAAGTCTATATTTAGACTGCTTATCCTAAAAATAGGGAAGTCAAATATTATTTACCCTTAATAATATTTGGACTATAAACTTCAGTTTACTCTCTTGGAGCACTTCAGTTCGAGCCTTGGAAGTGGCTCATGCATCTGACAGAGGAATTACGATATTCCTATGGGTTTGGTGAGCTCATGCATGGTTGAATTTAGTTAGGACTTCAGTGGCAGAAGTTTGGTGGAGTTAATGAGACAGCTAGTGGAGTTGTGTTAGGTTTAACTTAGTTGAACTGGTTGAGATTAGTTTAACTAGCTAATCAACTAGTAATGAGTGGAGTGAATTAAATATTATTTAATTCATTAATTAGTAACTCATTATTCAACTCAAGAACACATCAGTTCACTACAGTGCATGATCAGTTCAGTGGAGACCAGTGAAAGAGGTAGATGAAAGGGTTGAGTTAGCTATCAGTGGCGACATCAGTTGTGCATGAGATTTGCACCACACTTGGAGGAATTTCCCATGATGATTGCACTGTCAAGCCAAGGAGATTCGAACCTTGGATCTCTATTTAGATAGGCCATGATTGCGCAATAGAGGCAAGGCAATTGGTGGTGAGTTTTGAACCAGTAACCTGTTCAAAACCAAGCTAGTTTGTGTGTAACTTCATGAGATAGTACTGAGTACTTGTGAGGAGTATTGTACTGATTTTGTTACATGATTTTTCCATTATAATATACACAATATTTGCGGGGTTTTCAGCTATAAGCTTTCCCCATACATACTGTGTTAATGTGTATGATGATTTGATGTGCTATCGCTTGTTTTATTTCCGCATGTGTGATGATCTGAGTGGAAGAGATTATGTGTTGCATATAAATTCGAATTGTATGTGATCGGGATAGTCTCAGTGGATAATTAATCATTATTCAGCAAATTTCTACATGGTATCGGAGCTATTGAAGCAGAGATTGATCATCACAGTGATTACAAACTTATTTCGGTAGACAGAGTCTGCATGCGGGCCAGGTAGCCTCTGGATCCATCATTTCTTTGAAAGGTGATATATCCAGTAAACGCCCCTTGCAGTCAATCTATGTGCTAGAAATAATTTGTTCTCACAGATCTAGAGCGGTTGAGCTTTGAGGTGGAATTCGAATTTTGCAGCAGTTTTGTTTTCTTGGTGCCGGTGTTGAAAATGTCTTTCAACGGTTTGTGACTCGAATATGCTCTTGAAGGCAGTTCGAATTATGTTGCATGGAAGGATCGCATGGAGGCAGTATTAGAAGATAATGGTCCGAAGGAGTTCGTAGATACGGATGTCCAAAAGCCCACTGATCCTGCTGAAGTCGAAGTATGGCAAAAGAAGATGGTGAAATGTCGAAGGATCCTGTTGGAGGGCGTCAAGGATCATATTGTATCCAGCCTGCATGGAAAGGCTTCTCCATTTTTAATGTGGAAAGCTTTGACGGATCTATTCCAGAGTAAGAGCGACCAAAGGAAGCTGGCGCTCAAAGATAAGCTCAGGAACATCAAGATGGAGAAGGGCGACGGTATCGCCAAATACCTCACGAAGTTCACTCAATGCAGAGATGAGCTGGGAAGTGTGGGGGTGATTGTCGAAGACAAGGACATGGTCGACCTGGCTCTCCTTGGTCTTCCAAAGGCTTGGCACTCATATCAAGATAGTGTCAATGGTCGGGAGAAGCTGCTAGGATGGGAGCGCCTTTGGGCGGATCTCATGCAGGAGGAGATAAGGAGGACTACTCGGGATGGATCTTCATCGAAAAGTTGATGAAGAAAATTGCGGCTTGGGTTGCCAAAAGCGAAGAAGGAAGGGTAAGAAACCTTCTCATTCTGGTGCAAAGGGAAAGAAGCAGGATATGGCGAAAGTGAAGTGTTTTCACTGCCATGATCACGGACATTATGCTACAAATTGTACAAAGAAGAAGAAAAACAAGCAAGCGGGAAGATCTGCAAATGGAGAAGCTTTGGCTTCGCAGTTCGAGCTTGACTTTTCACTAATCGCATGCTTGGTTTCAAGTGTGATGGGATCGGTGTGGTTCTTGGACAGTGGTGCGTCATTTCATATGACAGGAGATCGGGATGTGTTCTCAGATCTGGAGGACAAAGATCTGGGTGTGCACATCGAGATGGGCGATGATGGTAGATACAGTGCGACTGGTATCGGTACCATATCCTTTCAGAGGGCGTCTGGTAAACCCTTTGTATTGAAGGATGTCATGCATGTACCTGGATTGAAGAAGAACTTGATCTACGTAGCGATGTTGGAGGATAAGGGGTATGATGTGGTCTTGAGCGAAGGAAAGAAGCCTTCTGCATAGTAAGACTACGGAGAGACCCGGAAGATAGAGTTTCGAACAAGAACCTTTATCAAGTTCTGCGATGTGATGTTGCATGTGGCATGCAAGGCGGGAGAAGTGGTGAGCCGGGATGATGAGGGTGAGCGTGGCACGGGGAGATTGGGCCACCTTCACCATGGAGCTTTGAAAGATCCTGTGGCGCGGATTTCTCTTGGGCTTCTAAGGGCACTCTTGCGCATTGTTGGTCAGGTGCAAGGGTGTACTTTGGGAAAGTATGTGAAAGCACCTTTCAATAAGAAGGATAGTTGTGCCACGACGGTCCTTGGAGGATTCACCTGAACGATATTGTGGTCCTTTCTCGATTTAGCCGACAACAAAGCACAAGTATTATGTGATTTTTGTTGATGATTTCTCTCGAAAGTCCTCAATCTTCTTCATGCAGAAGAAGAGCGATACATTCGCGAAGTTCTATGAGTTTAAAGCACTGGTCCAGAAGGAGTCGAGGAAGAAGGTGATTGCTCTAAGGAGCGACAATGGTGGTGAATTCATCTCGGCTAAATTCAAGGAGTTCTGCAGAGCAGAAGGGATTCGGAGAGAGCTCATCGCACCCCATAACCCACAACAAAACGGGGTGGCTGAGCGAAAGAACAGAACGATCGTGGGTGCTGCACGGACGATGTTGCATGATCGGGGCCTACCCCTTCACTTGTGGGCTAAGGCATGCAATACAGCAGTATATGTGCAGAATCGTTTTCCTCACAAGGTTCTTGGCATGAGTACACCGGAGGAGGCTTATTCTGGCAAGAGGCGTGATATTTCCCATTTGCGAATTTTTGGTTCTCCTGTCTACATGCATGTGACGAAGGATGCGAGAAGGAAGCTGGATCCAACTGCTGAGGTTGGAATATTTATGGGGTACACTAATACACCTCACAACTATCGGGTGTATTTGTCAGACAGTCGAAAGACTGTTGTGCGATGGGATATAAAAAATTTGGGAGGAGAAAAGCATCGGTGTTCGCTTGAGAGGGAGCTACACTTGCATGCGAGATGAGGAGAACATTGGTTCCTGGGAGAACCCTGGGATGTGGATCAGCCACAAGAGGAAGTTCAGGAGGTGGAAGAAACCACCCATGTAGCGCCAACCATCAGAGGGCGCATGCGCACTACGGAAGCTGAGTGACTGGCTCGAGATGCAGAGAAGGTTGTAGGACCACCTACAGCACAGCGCAGACAGAGGCAGTCACCGGATCGGTACACTGGATACATGGCTCTTGTGAGTCAATGTGTTGTGACGGAGCCATCCTCTTTTGAGGAAGGTGTGGAGGAACCCGCATGGGTTGATGCCATGATCGAAGAATATGATTCGATCGTCAGGAACAGTGCATGGGAGATTGTTCCAAGACCGGTTGGGAAATCAGTGGTGGGTTCGCGATGGATCTACAAGGTGAAGCAGGCGGCTGACGGGAGTGTGGAGAAGTACAAGGCGAGATTTGTCGCCCGTGGCTTCTCACAGATCGAGGGGATTGACTATGAGGAGACTTTTGCACCTGTGGCAAGGTACTCTTCCATACGGACGATCCTTGCTCTCTCAGCGCAGATGGGGTGGCACATTCATCAGATGGATGTGAAGACTGCGTTCCTCAATGGAGTTATTGAGGAAGAGGTGTACATAGAGCAGCCTGAAGGTTTTGAGATCTTCAGCAATGAGTCGCATGTGTGCCGACTCAAGAGAGCACTGTACGGGCTGAAGCAAGCACCTCGTGCTTGGTACACTCGAATAGACAACTACTTCACCGGGCTTGGATTCTCCGAGAGTGAGGCAGATCCAAACCTGTACCAGATTGTGGTGGAGGGGAAGCTGTTGATCATCGTACTGTATGTAGATGATCTGATTTTGACTGGCGATGAGCAGTTGATACTTTCATGCAAGGAGGATCTTGCACGAGAGTTTGAGATGAAGGACTTGGGCATTCTTCATTATTTCCTGGGATTGGAGATTTGGCAGCGCAGCGGAGGACTGTTTGTTTCTCAGGGCAAGTATGCCCGGGAGATTCTGGAGAGGTTCAACATGCAAGGCTGCAAGCCTGTTGACACTCCTCTTCCTGGTGGTTGGAGGAAGGAGGATGCTACTTCAGTGGAGGTAGTGGATGCCACTGTCTATCGACAGTTGGTGGGGTCGCTTATGTGTCTGGTCAATACACGAACCGATATATGCTATGCAGTTAACCAGCTTTCGCAAGCTATGGTTAAGCCTACCAAGCTCTTTTGGAAGGTAGGCAAGCATGTATTGCGCTATATTAGAGGCACATCGGGATATGGTCTATGGTATAGATAGGAGGATGGAGCGAAGCTTTCTGGCTTCACTGATGCAGATTGGGCAGGGAGCCCAACGGACCGGAAGAGCACTTCTGGAGGAGTTTTCAACATTGGGTCGATAGCAGTTTCCTGGTACAGCAGGAAGCAGAGATCCGTGGCACTCAGTTCAGCTGAGGCCGAGTACATGGCAGCTAGCTTGGCTGCATGCGAGGCTATTTGGATGAGAAAGATCCTCGTTGGATTGTTCGAGTTGCATTTGGAGCCTACAGTGATCTACTGTGATAACCAGAGTTGCATTAAACTCTCGGCTAATCCAGTATTTCATGATAGATCCAAACACATCGACATCAGGTACCATCATATCAGAAATTTTGTTCAGCGGAGAATCATGATGCTTTCATATGTTCCCACGGAGGATCAGGATGTCGACATCCTGACGAAGGCGCTCACCAGGAGCAAGTTCGAATTCCACAAAGGCAGGATAGGGGTTGTAGATAATCCATATCTTGTTGAGAGGGAGTGTTGAAAATGCAGAAAGATGATGGAGCTTAGTGAAATGAAGTCGCCTTCACTAAGTGGGCCCGCAGGAAAATTCTGGCGCAAAGTCTATTTTTAGACTATGTCTATTTTTAGACATATGGAGCATGGTCCAGGGGTTGCAATATGTTATTCTTGGAGTATTGGTCATGTTGGTAAAAATAGATGGACCTCTATTTTTTGACCTATAGGTCGATGTCTATTTTTAGACTGCCTATCCTAAAAATAGGGAAGTTAAATATTATTTACCCTTAATAATATTTGGACTATAAACTTCAGTTTACTCTCTTGGAGCACTTCAGTTCGAGCCTTGGAAGTGGCTCATGCATCTGAAAGAGGAATTACGCTATTCCTAAGGGTTTTGTGAGCACATGCATGGTTGACTTCAGTTAGGACTTCAGTGGCAGAAGTTTGGTGGAGTTAATGAGACAGCTAGTGGAGTTGTGTTCGGTTTAACTTAGTTGAACTAGTTGAGATTAGTTTAACTAGCTAATCAGCTAGTAATGAGTGGAGTGAATTAAATATTATTTAATTCATTAATTAGTAACTCATTATTCAACTCAAGAACACATCAGTTCACTACAGTGCATGGACGGTTCAGTGGAGACCAGTGAAAGAGGTAGATGAAAGGGTGGAGTTAGCTATCAGTGGCGACATCAGTTGTGCATGAGATTTGCACCACACTTGGAGGAATTTCCCATGATGATTGCGCTGTCAAGCCAAGGAGATTCGAACCTTGGATCTATATTTAGATAGGCCATGATTGCGCAATAGAGGCAAGGCAATTGGTGGTGAGTTTTGAACCAGTGACTTGTTCAAAACCAAGCTAGTTTGTGTGTAACTTCATGAGAAAGTACTGAGTACTTGTGAGGAGTATTGTACTGATTTTGTTACATGATTTCTCCATTATAATACACACAATAGCTGCGGGGTTTTCAGCTATAAGCTTTCCCCATACATACTGTGTTAATGTGTATGATGATTTGATGTGCTATCGCTTGTTTTATTTCCGCATGTGTGATGATCTGAGTGGAAGAGATTATGTGTTGCATATAAATTCGAATTGTATGTGATCGGGATAGTCTCGGTGGATAATTAATCATTATTCAGCAAATTTCTACATGGTATCGGAGCTATTGAAGCAGAGATTGATCATCACAGTGATTACAAACTTATTTCGGTAAACAGAGTCTGCATGCGGGCCAGGTAGCCTCCGGATTCATCTTTCTTCGGAAAGTGAAAGGTCTGGTAAACGCCCCTTGCAGTCAATCTCTGTGCTAGAAATAATTTGTTCTCACAGATCTAGAGCGGTTGAGTTTTGAGGTGGAATTCGAAATTTTGCAGCAGTTTTGTTTTCTTGGTGCCAGTGTTGAAAATGTCTTTCAACGGTTTGCGACTTGAATATGCTCTTGAAGGCAGTTCAAATTATGTTGCATGGAAGGATCGCATGGAGGAAGTATTAGAAGATAATGGTCTGAAGGAGTTTGTAGATACGGATGTCCAAAAGCCCACTGATCCTGCTGAAGTCGAAGCATGGCAAAAGAAGATGGCGAAATGTCGAAGGATCCTGTTGGAGGGCGTCAAGGATCATATTGTATCCAGCCTGCATGGAAAGGCTACTCCATATTTAATGTGGAAATATTTGACGGATCTATTCCAGAGTAAGAGTGACCAAAGGAAGCTGGCGCTCAAAGACAAGCTCAGGAACATCAAGATGGAGAAGGGCGACAGTATCGCTAAATACCTCACGAAGTTCACTCAATGCAGAGATGAAGTGGGAAGTGTGGGAGTTACTGTCGATGAAGAGGATATGGTCGACCTGGCTCTCCTTGGTCTTCCGAAGGCTTGGCACTCATATCAAGATAGTGTCAATGGTCGGGAGAAGCTACCGGGATGGGAGCGCCTTTGGGCGGATCTCATGCAGGAGGAGATAAGGAGGACTACTCGAGATGGATCTTCATCAAAGGGAGCTGATGAAGAAAATTGCGCTTTAGCTGCCAAAGCAAAGAAGGGGAAGGGCAAGAAAAATTCTCAGTCTAGTGCAAAGGGCAAGAAGCAGGATATGGCGAAAGTGAAGTGTTTTCACTGCCATGATCACGGACATTATGCTACCAATTGTCCAAAGAATAAGAAAAACAAGCAAGCGGGAAGATCTGCAGATGGAGAAGCTTTGGCTTCACAGTTCGAGCTTGACTTTTCACTGATCGCATGCTTGGTTTCAAGTGTGATGGGATCGGTGTGGTTCTTGGACAGCGGTGCGTCATTTCATATGACGGGAGATCGGGATTTGTTCTCAGATCTAGAGGACAAAGATCTGGGTGTGCACATCGAGATGGGCGATGATGGTAGATACAGTGCGACTGGGATTATAGTATTAATCCCTTGGGTTTATAATATCAATCATGGTCAATCATATCTAGTCATGGTCAACCATGGTCAAATATCACATTATGGAAAAAAATGCCTCCATATGAAAAACATGGACAATCATGGTCAACCATGGTCAACAATGGTTGATCATGGTCAACAATTTTTTATAGAATGAAGCATGGTCAACCTTGGTCAAATGTATCATTGTGACAAATATTGTCTCGATATGAAAATTAATCATGGTCAACCATGGTCCAATGTCGCATTGTGACAAAGATTGTCTCGATATGCAAATCAGCCATGGTCTCCAATGTTGCATTATGACAAAAATTGTCTTGATATATAAATGAAATATGGTTTCCATTGTTGAATGTCACATTCTAATAAGAATTGTCTCAGTATGGAAATCAACCATGGTCAACCATGTGTTTATAATGTATATCTTAGGGTTTATATGCCTTGGGTTTATAATGTTTGTCCCTTGGGTTCATAATCCCTTGGGGTTTTACTATTAATTCCTTGGGTTTATAATATAGATCTGTTGGGTTTATAATATCAATCATGGTTAATCATAACCAGCCATGGTCATCCATGGTCAACCATGTTGGAATGTCACACTGTGACAAAAATTGTCTCCATATGAAAATCATGGACAATCAGGGACAATCATGGTCAACCATGTTTTATAGAATGAAAAATGGTCAACCGTGGTCAAATGTCGCATTGTGACAAACATTGTCTCGAAATGAAAATAAATCATGGTAAACTGTGGTCCAACGCCACATTGTGACAAATATTGTCTCGATATGTAAATAACCCATGGTCTCGAATGTTGCATTGAGACAAAAATTGTCTCAATATGAAAATGAAATAGTGTTTCCATCATCGAACGTCGCATTGTGATAAGAATTGTCTCAATATGAAAATCAACCATGGTCAACCATGTGTTTATAATATATATCTTAGGGTTTATATGCCTTGGGTTTATAATATTTGTCCCTTGGGTTCATAATCCCTTGGGGTTTTAGTATTATTCCCTTGGGTTTATAATATCAATCATGGTTAACCTCGGTCAATCATAACCAACCATGGTCAACCATGGTCGAATGTCACATTGTGACAAAAATTGTCTCCATATGAAAATAATGGAAAATCATGGACAATCATGGTCAACCATGGTTGAATGTGGAATTGTGACAAATATTGTCTCGATATGAAAATCAACCTGTGTCAACCATGATCCAACATCAGATTGTGACAAATATTGTCTCGATATGTAAATCAATCATGTTCCAATGTCTCCTTGTGATAATGATTGTCTCAATATGAAAATCAAGCATGTTCAAGCATGCTTATTTTAGTGTTTATAATATTTAGCTTAGGGTTTATATATGTTGGGTTTATAATATTTGTTCCTTAGGCTTAATATTATTCCCTTGACTTCATAATCCCTTGGGGTTTTAGTATTAATCCTTAGGTTTATAATATCAATCCATTGGGTTTATTATTCCCTTTTTTTTATAATATTAATCATGGTAAACCATGGTAAAATGTCACATTCTGACAAAGATTGTCTCAATATGGAAATCAACCATGGTCAACCATGGTTCAACGTAACGTTGTGACAAAGAGTGTCTCGATATGAAAATCAATCATGGTCAATCATGGTCAACCATGGTCCAACGTCACATTGTGACAAGGATTGTCTCAATATGGAAATTAACCATTCTCAACCATGCTCAACCATGTTTATTTTAGTTTTTATAATATTTATCTTAAGGTTTATATACCTTGGGTTTGTATTTTTTATCCCTTGGGTTTATAATATCAATCCCTTGCATTTATTGATCTAAGGGTTCATATTCATAGGGTTTAATTTTATTCCCTTAGGCTTATAGTCCTTTGGGTTTTTAGTATTGATCCCCATGGTTTATTATTCCCTTCGGTTTATAATATCAATCATGGTCAACTATGGTCAACAATTTTCTACCATTTTTTATAAATTCAATGATGGTCAAATATGGTCCAACGTCACACTATGACAAATATTGTCTTAATATGAGAATCAACCATGGTCCATTGTCTCATTGTGACAAATATTCTCTCGATTTGAAATCAATGATGGTCAACCATGGTCCAATGGTTTATAATGTTTTTATTATAAACCCAATGGATTGATATTATAAACCTAAGGGGTTAATAATAAAACCCAAGGGGAATAATATTAACAAAAGGGATAATAAACTTAATGAATTAATACTATTAACCATTGGGTCTTTAGTATTAACCCCTTAGGTTTATAATATCAATCCATTGGGTATATTAATCTAAGGGTTCATATTCCTAGGGTGTAATATTATTCATAGGTTTATAATATTAATACCTTAGGTTCAATATAAATCATGGTATTAACTCGTTGGGTTTATTATTCCCTTGGGTTTATAATATCAATCCATTGGGTCCATTAATCTAAGGGTTCATATTCCTAGGATATAATACTAAAACCCCAAAGGAATAATATTAACTAAAGGTATAATAACCCCATGGGATTAATACTAAAAACCCAAGGAATTATAAACACAAGAGAATAATATTAAACTGTAGGTTTTAACCCTGAACATAAATTATCTACACACGAATCTTATAACAGAAAATAAACAATAGCGAGAGCATAAAACATAAAACAGATAAACACAGATATTTTCCCATGGATCCCAAATCGGGACGACCAGCTTGATTTTTCATTATATTCCTTATAGTGTTACAACACATATATATACATTCCGAAGCATACATAAACTCCAATCCATAAACCCTGGATTAGAACATAACCGTAGTTCCCTTGACCGGATCTACAAAAATACCAGGGGCCGAAAACCATCATACCCCAAAACCATGTGCAAAATCATGCACAAAACCATGGACGTGGACTACCCACCGGAAATTAAGGACCAAAAATTTTCACTGGGCCACTGCCCTGGACCCCAATAGGGGGGGCTATCGCCCCCCTTGTGACCCCCCCGTTGCGCCCAGTGCAAAGGGGGGGCTATCGCCCCCCCTCTTACCCCCGCGCGCGTGCTTAGTCATGGAAAGAATATAACACATACCCAACATTCTCCCACTTGTTGTTTTCTTTCCATAGGGGGTCACAAGAGAGCTTAGTCATTGGCCCAATTCTTCAACACCCATTGTTTCTCTACACCAAGATAACTTCTGAGTGCTCACAGACTTTGTTAATGCATCTGCAACATTCTTCAAAGTGTCCACCTTTACCAGCAACACCCTTTTAGCCTCAACCATATCTCTAACAAAGTGATATTGAACATCAATGTGCTTTGTATTTGAATGATAAGCAGGGGTCTTAGCCAAGAAAATTGCACTTTGGCTATCACAGTCTATCCTTATAGCTTGTTGTACCAACCCCATACTTGAACACAATCTCTGCAACCAAATTGCTTCCTTTCTTGCATGAGTGGTTGCTATGTATTCTGCCTCTGTAGTTGAAAGAGCCACTACAGACTATTCTGCGCGTGCTTAGTCATGGAAAGAATATAACACATACCCAACATAAACCCTAGGGATTACAATTATAAACCCAATGTATATAAAGCCTTTGATAAATATTATAAGCCCTAAAATAAACATGGTTGACCATGGTTGAAAATGGTTGATTTTAATTTTGGGACAATCGCTGTCATAATGCGACATTGGATCATGGTTGACCATGGCCAACCATCTTTATTCAAGGGTATTTAATACCTTAGGGTTTATATACCTTGGGTTTATAATATTAATTCTGTGGATTTAATTTTATTCCTTTGGGTTTATAATCCCTTATGTTTAATACTACAAACCCAAGGGTATAATATTCCCAAGGTATAATATTATTTATAGGGTTTGTAATTAATATTGATCCCTAGGGTTTAATATTATTCCCTAGGGTTTACAATTCCTTGGATTTTTAGTATTAAACCTAAGGGATTATAAACCAAAAGGAATTAATATATAAACCCAAGGTATATAAACCATAAGATAAATATTATAAACCCTAGAATAAATATGGTCAACCATGGTCCGACATCACATTGTGACAAGGATTGTCTCAAAATGAAATCAACCATTGTCAACCATGGTCAACCGTGGTCCAACGTCGCATTGTGACAAGGATTGTCTCAAAATGAAATCAATCATTGTCAACCATGGTCAACCATGTTTATTTTCGGGTTTATAATACATTTATTAGGGTTCATATACCTTTTTTTATAATATTAATCCCTAGGCTTTAATATTATTCCATTGGTTTAATAATTCCTTGGATTTTTAGTATTAATCCCCTGGGTTAATATTATTTACTTTGGTTCATAATCCCTTTGGGTTTTAGTATTAAACCCTAGGAGTATGAACCCTTACATTATTAAACCCAAGAGAGCAATATTATAACCCAAGGGAATAATAAACCTAAGGGTTAATACTAAAACCACAAGGTTTTATAAATCCAAGGGACTAATGTTATAAATCCAAGTTATATAAAACCTTAGTTGATCATGATTTATATTGAACCTAAGGAATTAATATTATAAACCTATGAATAATATTATACCTTAACAATATGAAGACTTAGACTAATATACCCAAGGGATTGTTATTATTAACCCAAGGGAATAATGAACCCAATGGTTTAATATTATAAACCCAAGGGAATATAAACCCTAGGGTTTTTAGTAATAATCCCTTAGGTTTATAATCCATTGGGGTTTTAGTAATAACCCCTTGGGTTTATTATTATCTTGATTTTATAATATCAATCCCTAATGTTATTAACCTAGCGATTCATATTCTTAGGGTTCATATTTATATTACATGATTTAAAATTAAATAATAATAAATAACATTTAATATTGAAAAACAATTATTATAAGGAAATAATAATCATTAATTATAATTATAATAATAATATTTTTATTGCAATAGTTTTTTTTTGGTAGATAAAAATGATATATTTATCAATGGTAGATACAAATGATGCCTTAATATTATATCAACCACATTAATACTTTTAATGTGGTTGTGTTAGTTAATTAATAATGAATCCCATCATCATGATATTGTGGCCACATATAAGTGTATGAGGAAAAATATACAAGATTCGTGTAGCCTAAAGTCTTCAACAACAGTCTTAGTCAGAATGGGACAAGTGACAAGGAAAGCCCTCATTGTTTCCTATATACTTTGAAACCTGAAGTCTTCAACTATTTTAATTGGTTGTAGCAGTAATGGGGTGTTAGGGGAATTTTGAGGTCTAAAATGGGCCTCCTAAGGAAATTATAAAATAATAATGGAAATAATAAAATAAGATTTGATTACATCATCAAATTTTAGGGGGAAAATAGGAAAAAAAAAAAATTTCAAATCATATTTTCAACTTATCTCCCAAAGGTTTTACTCAAATTTCGAGAGGGAGTACTTGTTGGATGCAAAATTTAATTCATCATGCAAGGAGTACCCATGTTTCATACTTTCGATGGATCTTGCTACACGAAAAAGGAGAAATACATGAAAAACGTGATTGCAATCATGTTTTTCATGTATTTCTCATTTTTCATATAGCAGGGTCCATCAAAAGTATGAAACATCGGTACTCCTTGGATGAGGAATTAAATTTTGCATCCAATGAGTAATCTTGCTCGAAATTTGAGTAAAATTTTTGGGAGGTAAGTTGAAAATATGAGTTGACAAAGTAGTTTTACTATTTTATTATTTTTTAATATTTTTACCCTTTTACTTAAAAAATGGTGAATCGCCCCCCATGGTTGACATCATCATCTTGAATCCTATTGGTTATTATAAATTTTATTTTGGTTGTAAATTTTTCTTAGGAGGCCCATTTTAGACCTCAAAATTCCCCTAATGACATGCAAATTTGGGACTTTAAATAAACCATCTCTAATGACTTGATCATAATGTTTGAGAGAATTTAGAAAAGTGGGACGTGGATGTGTAAAAGTTACACTTCCAACTTTGTAACCTAAATTCCTTAACTATTTTAATTCGGTGTAGTAGTTTATTTGTAAATGAGAATGATTGAATCTTTATCAAAATCCACATTGTTGAATTTTTTTAATTTATAAATGGTTTCTATTTAATAGAAAATTAAATTTAAAATCAACCTAGGTCCATCTTAACCTTAATTCTATCAAGCGTCGAGAGGGATCAAATCTCTTAAGATATAAACGTCTTTTAATGTGAAAATTGATTTTATCTCTCTTCACACTTGATATTTCTGGGGTTAAGATGGATCTAGGTTGTTTATTATATACACACATACCATATCGAGGTTGGATCCATCTATCCCTTTCCCTCTCCTCTCTCTCTTCTCTCCCGCTCTACTCTCTCTCCATCTCTCCCTTGTCACCCTCTATCTCTCACTACACCTTTCTCTCTTTATGTATTTCTTCTTCCCTCCCTCTCTCTCCCCCTACAGCTCCATCTCTCTCTTCCCCCATCTCTCCTTCTCTCTCTGAAGTTCTTTCTCTTTTCCTTCCTCTATCTCCCTTTCTCTCCCACCTCCCTCTCTCTCTCCTCCCCATGATTCTATCTCTTTTCCCTCCAAATCTTTCACTATCTCCTTCTCTCTCTCCCCTTATCTCCCCCCTCCATCTCTATGTATCCCTTTCTCTATTCACCTTCTCTCCCTTTCTCCCTCCTATCCTTCTCTCTCTTCCATCCTCTCCTCTCTCACTCACTCTCTGTCCATCTCTAAATTTTCAGTCTCTCTCTCTCTCTCTCTTTCCACCTCTATCTTTCTATGTATTTTTTCTTCCCCCTCTCTCTCCCTCCTTCTGTCCTTCTCTCTCACAAGTCCTCTCTCTCCCTTTCACTCCCACCTCCCTCTATCTATCCCTTCATCTCTCTCTATCTCTCTACCCTACAACTCCATCACTATATCCCTCAGTATCTTTTTATATCTCTCCTCTCTCTCTCCCCTACATATCTATGTGTCCCCCCCTCTCTCTCTCTCCTCTCCTCTCTGTCTTCCCTGTTATAATTTCTCCCTCTCTCTCCATTTCTTCCTTGTCACTCCCTATCTCTACCTCTATCTCTCCATGTCTTTGTTCTTCCCTCTCTCTCTCTCTCTCTCTCTCTCTCTCTCTCTCTTCATTCCTCTTTATCCCTCTCTCTTACACCTCCCTTTGTCTCTCTCATCTTCATCACACTCTCTCTCCATCTTATAGCTTTGTCACTATTTCCTTACCTCTCTCCTCCCCCCCCCCCCTCTCCATTGTCTCTAACCCCCCTTTATCTAAATTATGGATGATTTTCACTCTGTGTAATCTATTTTATATGTAATGTATAAAATATTTCACATTTTAATTTTTTATTGTGAAATGAATTATGTTTTTTGGCATGTGGTATTTATAATCCATGGTATTGGCCTATGACATAGTAGAAAAACCTATTTACAAGCTAATAATATCCATGGTAAAGTGGCGGTGCATATCTATGGTTACAAAAATTATTATATTGTAAGTATTGAGTTTTTATGTGCTTATGAAATAAATTTAAATATGTTATCAAATCATTATTATTCCCTGCAAAGTTAGGATACAATCGATTTGACTATTTGTCTATTGACCACTATTAATTTAGAATTTATGAAAACAAATTATAATTTTAAACATAAAAAATAGATATTTATTTTTCAACATTATTAAAAAAATAATTTGGTGAGAAGTAATAATAGTGAGGACACGCATTTCATTAAAAATGAATTACATTATTTTAGTCAAAGGATTGAATTTCTATCTAATCTAGACAAGAAAAATAAATAACTGCCAAATTCTAATCGAATGAGGAAAATAAAAGTTGGATGGTCCAAAAGAATAAATATACTAGAAAACATCACTTTTGAATGTCAGAGCATACACATTAGGAGAAGTGATGCATTTTTAAAGGCGATGGAAATTATTCGAGAACTAGACAACCCATGCATTATATAGAATTCTGAACTGATTACAAAATATACACTAACATTTCAATTAAATAAGACAAAACAATAAATGGCAGAGAAATTTGATGTGATAACGGATTTTACTCCAGAAGAAATTGAAAAATGACTAGTTGGCTTTGTTAGTATTAATGATAGAAAATTCGTGTTGACTACTCAATTATAAAAAGAGGCGATGGAGATCGAAAATACATTATTCAATCAACATGGAAGGCTAGATATTTCAATGGTACCAATGAAAGAATTGATACAAGGTAAGTTGAATACATTCGTTCAATAGGCCATGCATTCAGAAGACAATTGATAGTCAAACAATTAGTCTATATGCTTTCCAAAATTGTGATTGTCCTTAAATATTTTCATATTTGTTTTCTGTCTACTAGTATATAATCATCGTGATTTGTTAATTTTACTAATGTCACATAGTATACTTATTGAATGCAGTTCCTTGTTTTATTTTTTAGTTCTCTCTTTGCATATTATGGTTCTCGTATTTACTTGTTTTGAGAAGAAGGAGCAACTACTAAAAGAGAATATGTCATAATACAATAGCGAATGAGGCAATGAACTCAACCATTGAGCATTTTCATTACTAATATGTTGTAGCGGCTACAACCACCTTGCAAATTTTTCCATTGCCTAGATTTTGGATCCTAACTTCCCTTCACAGGAGCTTATATAGCACTGATGTCAGGTATACGTGATTTAAATGTTGTTTATCTTTTTGTTTTTCTTGTGTTCATTTGATTTTCCACTTAGCCAATTTCTCTTAGTCACAAGTTGGCCTCCTTTCTAAGTCTTGTGCAATAGTTCTGGGCTTGCCTCTAGAAACCACACAATTCATGAAGCCAGTCTTGTCCTTCATGATCAGAATTATGCATTCATGACTAGAAAACTAGAATTGAGCTTAGGAATTGTGCCTTCATGACAGGCAGGTTAGCACTTAGCCGAAAACCCGTGCAATAACTGACTGAGCTCAGCAACTACGTAGTGAACTCAGCAGGGAGTTGTGAGTTTCTCGGAACTGCGTAATCCTTCCTCATGATGTGCATGGAATGTTTTCCTGGGAAAAGAAGAAAGTTGAGAAGAGAAAAAACATCTAGAATATAGGGATTATTTCTAGTAAACTGAAGGTAGCACACCTGGTATTTTGGAAACTATCACCATGGGTCACTTGTGCCTTGATTTGTGGCATGCACATCATAAACATAAATTCCTAAAATATATGTATTTGATGTTCCTAGAGCTCATTATCACACTCGATATTACAGCTATTAAATTCCCAAGGAGATCAAGGAACCGTCCGTTCGATCGTCATCGTTTTTCTAAGTGAGTTTTGCACTTATCTCTTTAGTCACTTTTCTATCGCTCATTCCCATTTGGCTTGTGTGAGAATTATTTTTCTTTTATTTGCATATGCGCCGGAGTTTTAACTATCTTTAGATTGTAGAATTTGTTTTCAAGTTATCGTTTTCATTTCACAAGTGTCGTGTAAGTTTCTTAATTTTTGTACTAATGGTAACCGTTGCGGTGACTCTTCTAATCGATTTGATTTTCTCCCTGTTTACTTAGTTTTTGAACTTTATTTGTCTTGTTTCATTTACACTTCATTGAATATGCACTCAATCCATCATTATCTTTCAGTTATGCTCATTTTCACACTTCCCTTAGGCAGATCTACCGTTTCCTTAGCATGATTTCACTTTTCCCAGTTGGGAACTACACAATTTGGATGCTAAAGCCGAGAGATTAGCATCTAGAATTGCGCAGTTTGTAGTATATGCTGGCACCACTATGCATTGGATAGTCCAGGCCTTAGCTTGCATTCTTGGCCACTAACTATTGGGACTACATAGTGCATAGTTCCCACAGGTAGCTAACCCCTCTTGCCAGTGAAAATTAAACAATTGCCTCCATCATATGCCCATTTTTCTACATGAACATGCCTTGAAATTGGTTTTTATTGAAACTAATGTTTTCTTGCCATGATTTTCTTGTCTATGCCAAAGGTACAACATTTTTTGAGCATCTCTTTAGCATTCACTGTTACAATGACACCAAAGAGAACTGCCTCAAAGTAAACCAATGAAATCATTACTAGGGAAGTAGTTGAGAAATTTCTAGTTAACCTTATAGTTTATGGAGACACTCAATTGTTTATGGAAAAGGAGTTAACACTAATATGGTAATAATTCCAGCAACAGTAGCAGAAGAAAACAAACATATACAGGATAAGGGAAGGAGGAAGGTTGCTAACATCGTAGAGGAAGAAGAAAGTTGGAAGATGCAATTAGATCCTATCATTAAAAATAAACTCTTGCAATCGAATCAAAGAGGATGCAGATGCTAGAGAGAGAAGAGCATAGGATGAGAGAGACACATAGCTTTCATGAAGCAAAACAAATAATGCAAAAAGTAGAACAAGAACCGAGGGAAGAATGGGAGCAAAGGAGAAGGAGAAACAAGAAGAAGAAGAAATGAAAGGTGCCACATATAAGAGACGACACCCATACATGTTGAAGAGTCAGTACAAGATCAACTCGCAGCAAAAGGAGCAAGTGGATAGTTGCAGGAATGAGAGTTTTCTAAGGAGATTGAACAGTGATTGAAGTCATGGACATGGAAGTGGGACTGGAGCCACAAGATGAAGATGTGGACCTAATACCCAACAGACCTTAGGCCACCATTCAGACCCCATCACCTTTAGCCACAAAGAAAGCCCCAAGTGAGGAAGGGGAGGTAGATCCATGATCCAACGATGGACGTGTACAATCTGTCATTTGACGAACTGTAGAAGAAGATTGTACAAGCACGGAGAAAGCACTTGCCAGATGATCATGCATCTCCTGCTTTAATGAGAGTAAGGGTGACTGTGGCGGACACCAACAGGAATCAAAAAAATATTTCCGAAGCCAAATTTTCTTGCGCCAGCTGCTCCAAAAATCAAAAACTTAATTTTTTTAAGAACGAGAACAAAACGTTGGTACAAAATGCACATGCTTCCTGACAAAGGATTGAACAACTGCACACAATAACGCAGGGTGAAACTTTCGCATAGTTCCACCTGGAAGAAACAAGAGCATAGATACTTGTTGAAGTATCCACACCTTGAAACACTATGCAGGACTTATATGACAAGATCATGACCATGCATAAGGGAGTTTCCCAATTGCAAATATTGTAGCTTCGGTGCAGAGAGTTTGTAACTATCCTTAAGAATGTGCGAGTTTCCATCACTAATGTGCATGATTGGAAAATTCGATACAAGGTGACGCCACTCACATTGGTAAAGATGATGAGGCCGCAGGTAGATCTAGAGAAAGAAAAGGTTCAAATACTTATCAAGAACAACAAGTAGCTCACCATGGTCATCACAAACATTCACACCACATATGCACGATTGTACAATAATTTGGACTTCATGGTGAGAACCCACAAGATCCCATCCATCGGTTCACTTAGCCACTCTAAGCATAAGCGCCAAGTGCGAGAAGAGATTGATGAGTAATTGGAGCAGCTGAAGAATATTTCCACCTAGAAGGACTTGGATCTGAACAGAAATAATAGCAGAACTACATTGGTGGCATTTTTCAGATTCAAATGATGTTTTTCCTGATTGAAGATGAAGTGAAGATTGATTCTGTTTCTACGGTTTTATCAATCTTAAAAAAAATAAACCACAACCATTAATTATCAACCAAGGTAGGTATTTTTATTTCAAATTTTTCTGCATTATCTGTGCCAATACATGAACAAGCAGTGAAAAATGTAAAAATGTCGTTGAACAAACTTGCATGATTTTAAGCATTATTGTAGAAATGAAATTCACAAAGGAGAAATTAAAAAAACACATTTCAGGAATGAAAGTCACTCAACAAAGAAATAATTCACACTTCATAAACTTCATAATAGAAATAGGTGCATCATATATCATTAAATAGATTGCAACAATAATTGAGTATTATATATATGACCAATCTGATGTAACAACATACAATGAATCTGAAAACATAAGTGCATATGTGCTACAATATATGCAATGACAATAAGAAATATATGCTAATATAAAGAAAGCAAATAATCTACTACTATTTTGATACATGCTAAAGAGGAGGGCTCTTCCTCCCTAGCAGGGTGTGTTAGGGCCTAAATCTACCTCAGGCTGAGAAAGGCAGAATCTAGGGTAACATCAAACCATGCTCAACCTGGTAGCTAGCCCTACCAGATCGGGAGAGGGCTCTCTCCTTGTCAATCTCAGCAAAAAATAATCAATGAGGCTTGAGTTGAATTGATGTGAAGACTGATTTCAGGCTAGGTATGTGTGCAAAAGAGTTTGATTGATTTTAATGATGTTTTGGTGGCTCAAATGGAAAGGCAAATTTTGGGTCTAGGGAATGAGGATCAGTTTTGCAGAGATCTCAATGGGGCAAGGCAGACATTTGATTTGACACTTCAAATTGAATGAAATGGAGAGATTTAGATAGGTGAGGAGTTGAAGAGGGCAATAAACCTTTAGGGATCCTCTTCAAACAACTGAAAACATAAATAACTAAAAAAACCCTAGGTAGAGCACTACAATTTCAATGGATTCTACCTTTATCCTTGTTTGTTTTAGTTAAGAAGAAATAAGAGAGTGAATGGAATACATAAACACCAGTAAACTTAAATTTACAGAGAGAAACACAATATCAAAGCAAGATGCCACATGAATCCCATAGAGTGCTACAAACCCTGGTCTATTCCTTTTCCAAACTGTAGAGATGAATGTACAATGATGCTCAAAGCTTTCCCAAAAGTCCCACCATGCTAACGACTGAAAAACATAAGATATAGGCAAACAACAACTCATCCTAGCTTCAAGAGGTCGAGCTCATGATTTTAGGAGCTTCTCCAACAAAATCTAAACTGAGAACTAGAAAGTAGGCAGTGGAACAACTTGCCTCTAAAAACTAGGAAACTGATTCATTCAGTTGCAAACTACCCTTTGATGGATGAATATACCTCTATGAGTGAAAATTTAGCAAAATTACATCAAAATCCATCATTTCACATTAAATTACATGATGATTTTGACAACTAGAAGGAAAAAAGTCAAATTGTGAAAAAATAAGGCGAAAAACAGAGTTTTTGACCAAAAATGAGAAAAATCCTCCAATGCGTCGTCCCTGATTTCCCTATGCGTAGCGCCTGTTTTCAGTTGATTTTGGAGGCCTTCCCAGTGTCCAAATTTGCTTTAAGTGGGCTTGTTGGAAATTTTTGCCTATCAAATTTCCAGCACAAGTAGAATTTTTGAATTTGGCCTCCATTTACCCCTCCAAAACTGAGTTCTCTCAAGACTGCTTCCTGTGTGTCAAAAAAGGGGTAGAAAGGTCATTTTTAGGGTGTTTTTGACCTTTTTGGAAGCCCAAAACCTGTCAAAATTTCTTGGCCATTTGTAGGCATGCATATTTTTCCATGAAAAATCCAAAAATGCTGAGTTTTCCTGAAAAGGAGGTCTCCATCAAAAGCGAGCGCCAGGTGGCGCAGCGCATAGAGCAGAAAAGTCTGTTTTTTTAGCCAAAAATTTCAAAATTGCAAAAAGTGTCCCAAATTTTTTGAATTTTGGGCTGAGTGTCCTCCATTAAGTGCTGTGTTGGGCCAAGGAATCCTCAACCAAGATCTAAAGTCTATCATGCTTTTTCCGCCTCTTTGATGCCTTCTTCAACCTGGCCTTCAAGATCTTGATTCTTAATTTGCACATCTTGTTTCTCGCCAAGTAGTGGTATGCCATGTTCCTCAACATATTTTTCTCATTGTTGGCCTTCTCCACCATCCTTTCCCAAGTGCAAGTTTGTTCTCTCAAGCCAAGATCCCGGTCATGTTCAATCTCTTTCTTATACCCATGATCACTGTCTCTTTCCATTGTTTTCCTTTGGATTTGAAAAATGTGGTTGTACATGGATGGTTTTGTGGATAACAGTGTGAAAATATGGTGGAGGAATGAAATGGGTAGATTTTATGGAAGAGAGTGTAAAAATGTATGTGTGAATAGAGTTTAGGGATGGGAGTAAGAGTTTTAGGGATGTGAATCGGGTTTAGGGAGTGTAAGGTTTGGGAAAGTGGGATTTTAAGGATATGGGAATTAGGGAATTTTTGGAATATGGGAATTAGGGAATGAGTGAATGAAAGAGAAAGATGAATGAAGAAGTGAAAGAATGATGGAGTGGACTTGGTAGCAAAGACACAAATGCAGCCCTAGACAATTATTTTTGAGCAAATTTGGAAAGAGGTAGGGTTTGAGTTCTATCACACTAAACCATCATAAATTTTAAGAACCTTTTCACTGGCAATGGAAGGAATCTAAAATTACTTGCATACCACAGATTTGAGCAAATTTGGAAATTTTGGGGAAGTTTATAGTGAAATTGGGCTTGCAGCTCTATGCGCCGCGCCACAAACCCAACGCGCCGTGCCTGCTCAATGCGTCGCGCCAGTGTATTTTTTACACTGTGGAGGTCAGCCCAATGCGCCGCGCCTTCACCCAATGTGCCGCACCCTTGAACTTTGCCCAGTTTTCATTCAAACTTTCTCCTTTTCTTCAACACAACTTTCTCTTGTTCAATCTTTCTCTTTTGAATGCAAATGAGCTCTCTGATGATGATCAATGAGTTTATATACAGGATTTTGATTTTTCACTCATAAAACCCACTTTTATAATGTTTGCATTGTGACACTTTCTTTTCAAACTCTGTTTTAGGTAGTTTTTCTTTATTTTGCCTCTGATTAACTGAATGACTTGATTTTTTTTGTTTGGCTTGTAGGGGATGGAGTTGCTGGAGCTTGGAAAGGTGACCAGGGTTGCCACTGAAGTTATTTAGATATGAGAGAACTGAAATTACATCAAATTTATACATAAAAATGTAAAATACTCTGTTTTTCCTCAAAACAGGGTTTTGAGGAAAAATACATTTCCGAACAAGTGATTATGAAATTTATTGGTACTGGAACTTTATTCAACCTCCTCATGTGCTTGCTAACCATTATTGGAAATTTTTAAGACCTTTTTTGATGACACCCTAGACCTAATGAAACTGAAACCCTAGAAATGACTCTTGTAAATTTAAAGACAAAAAGTGAATGCAGATGATTTTGATGAATGGAAATGGACTGGCAGGTAAAGGACATGAGGGAAAATGTACAACAAGCCACTACCATCAGATGATCCATGCTCCTAATGGAATGCAAATGACTGAGCGAGACACCTAATATGCGATCCAACAAGAGAATTTGATCACTAACGGAGGGATGAAGATATCAACACTAACAGGGTGCAGGGATTGAATGAAAGGTAGTTAAAGATTCAACACAAAATTCGTAAAAACATCACGAGATATGTGGTGTATTAAAGTAAATGAATAATAAAAGATCAAAATGTTGGTACTGTTCTTGTGTTTTCGTCTCCTCCTTATGAGACTAAGCCTTTTTATAATGTCTTTTACAAGCCCCAAAATTAGGGAACAAATCAGTCATGAGAATCTCATGATTCTCATGCTGATCGAATCAAAATAAAATAGAAGTTGTTACAAACTGTCTTTCAATTAAAAGACCATCCTTGCAATTGTAATTTCTCAGATATTTCTTCAATCGTCCGCATATAATTACTTTTCATGGTATTCAAAAATTTTCTTTAAAATAACGACCATGGTCTTTGGCAGTTTGCAGTGTAGCCACAACTTCATAGTGTAAGAAAAACTTCAAGGTGTAATAAAAAAATCAGGGTGAAACAGAAATTGACAAAAACAACTATTTACCCGTGGTCTTTAGTAATTATATCAACACCTAAAAGAAAAAATTCCAAAAGATCTCTTCCACAATGGCCTTCATTAGTCATTCCAAAAAAAACATTGTTTTGTTCGATATTTAACAGAAAATAGCATAATAATATGTTAGCGAGAATATTTCTTCTGTAACCAGGGAGAGTGGCATTGTTTTAATGAATTCATAGATTTAATGAAGGTAAATGACCAAAAATAGGGAAAAAGGTGTCTGAAATATCCTTAAATACTGCACCCAACATATCCCCCCAACTAAAGCCACTACATGTCCTCATGCATATTCTTCAGAATATTCAGGTTTCCTATCCATGGTAGCACAGATATCTCACTGATGTAATTATATAAAATCATAAGTGCCAATGATGTCTTTGTCAATTGACTTGTATCCTTGAGTAGGCATATGCTAATGCGGCTAGTATTCTTCTTCATATCTGCTCACTTGGAAGTGAGGCTAGTAGTCCTCAACTAGAAGCCAAATCAAAGGAAACTTCGATTTGAGTCTTATCTAGAAAGCTCCCATTGTTTTCACAATTCATTCATGCTAAGGGACTCGAGTAACAACCATCACAAAATTAGAGAACCCAAAAAGATCCCATCCTTGTAGTCTTTCACTGCTAGATTCTATTCATTTCAGACATCCAACTAATTATTTTCTTTTCAGATTTGCAAAGATATTAAGGAAAAACCCAAAAATTATTCTCTTATAGAGGGATGATTGATCAACCATGTTAGGGTTACTGAGAAAATTTCTGAATTTGGGCCTCTTCCTAGTAGTCGTAGCAAGTTTTGATCTTACCCACAGGGGTGAATTCTCTTCATTTGCAGCTGATGATTTCCTGGAAATATGCCAATCAACTTGGTTTCTCATAAAATATATGAAAGCACCTAACTGGAAATCCACCACATAGGAGAAAATGTGTACAACCATATGCAAACTAGCATTCTTATCAAATACATTATGTAGGAAAAGTTCACATAACAAGCTCTGTTCATCAAAATTTCATCAGTGAAAGACATTCAAGAAATTTTAAGTGCAGTCACTCTTATAGGACATGTTCTCATTGATAGCCTTCAACTGAAAAAGATAAGAAATTTCCCACGAGGAAATTGGATAAGATGGAGATGGCACCCTGCAACCTAAAAGGTTTAAGGCAAGTTTGTACATTTTACCTTTTTCTTCAGTCAGTTCCTTGACTTGTTGTTGTAGTTGTTGTATATGTTCTTCCTTCTCCTTCTTGTCTTTCTTTATTTCCCACTATATGCATTCTTATATAAAAAATTATTCAGCCCACTGATCCTTAACGATAGGAATGGCCTTTTGATGTCTTCCAAGGAAATCACTCCTTTTTTCAAGGAGAGTTCCAATGGTTTCCATTGATGCAATTATGATATCAACAAAATTATTTCTGAGTGCCACTCTGCTTTAGGGTCCCATGTTGTTTGGCATGCAACAATAATAGAGGATTTAACAACATCTCATGTTTTGAGCTGTTATGCCTCGACTGCTGGTTCTTGTGTAAAAATAGCTTGATCAACATGTTCTTGTGGAACAACTCTTACTTTTTCTTCCCGAAAATTATCTGTTTCAACTGCTGGTTCTTGTGTAATAGTAGGATTGTTGACAGGTTCTTGTGTTTCCGTTTCTAGGTTAAATTCCATGGGGTGCTCTGTTTTAGTTGTTGGTTCTTGTGTAACAATAGCATCGTCAATGGGTTCTCGTGTATCTGCCTCCCATGGTTATGTTTGATTTTCTTTCGAGATGTTGTTTGCAACACAAATTTTATACCCAGCTGTTGCCAAATTCTTAGCACATGTTGTACAGACAAGGCCTTGCATATTTTCTTCTCCCAAATTATCATCAGCCTCTGCCAGAGTATCAAGACCTGGAACCCTTGTTTCCATTTTTCTACCCTCTAACTTCTGCTTCAATTTCTTATTTTCTCATTCTAATTCTTTGATTTTAAGAAGCAAAGTTTGGTTGTTAGCCATCAATAAAATTCTGTCATAACTGATGATGGCTAAAACATGTCTATTAGTCTTCAAGAAACAAGTTTTAAGTAAAAATGTGAGTTCTTGAAGCCTTTTTTTGGACCTAATTGGCCAAAATATCCACCTCTTTGATATCTTCATTTCAAAACCTTCAAAGAAAGCCCTGCTTTCCCAAAGAAAACACTGTTTTCAGACCCATTTTCCACCATTTTTTCCTTTATTTTCCTCAAAATTCCCCCTTAAACCTTCTAAAATTCTTTTATTAATGTTTTTATCCCTTTTTTCCCCTTATCAAAACCCTCAAAGTCCTTCAAAAACCTTCATTTTCAGTCAAAAACCTTCATTTTAAAATATAAGGCCTTAAGCCCATTTCGCTTAAAGCCCGAGCCCCTTTTCCACCATAAGACTACGCTCCGTGACCGAGTGCTAAGTCCATCAGCCATCGCACATCGGCGATCCCAGTTCATTTGTTACTAGACCCTTTACTTCGCCGATATGCTGATCGTCCGATGAGATCTAGACCGTCCATCCCCAAGATCTAATGGTCCTCGCTCCATCGCACTGCAGCGTTTCCTACTTCCATCTCCCTTGAACCTTTTCTCCGCCAATATGTGAAGCCTCGATCACTTCTCCACCGTTGATCTCGATCTCCATCCAACGGTCCTCCATCTATTGCACTAGCTTCTCCCATCGGCCATCGGCACATTGCAATTCCAAAAATCCTCCTTCCCAGACCCTCTTCTCCATTGATTTCCGATCCGTCGAGTTCATCTCACCTGTCCATTTCCCCGATCCGATGGCTCCCATTGATCCCCTCCTTTCAATTCCGCCCAATAGTTTTACACTACGCGCCAAAACTGCTGATGTCATCCGCTGGGTCCCACCTTTCTTCCTCCGCCGTTGATCTAACTCTCCCTAGATTGGACGGCTTGCGCTCTTTCGCATCTCCATCCACCATCCCATATGTCCCCTACCAAGTCTTTTCTGCGATTTAATCCTGACCTTCCATTTCCCCGATTCAACGGTCCCTGTTCATCTTCGTGACCGTTTCTCCATAACTGTTTAAACCCCATTTTCAACACAAAATTGGCAGTTTTGAGGTGAACAGGTGTCAAGGTCTGAACTGTATCGCGTTCATTTTGGCCAAAACCATTTATCGCTTGACCCCCACGTGAATACCACCCCAGTATTGCGCAAAATCGCTCATCGTAATTTTCGCGCTAGATTCAAATGTTTCCCTGGTTTTTCATGGTTTCGCCATGGAACCCTCCCTTGATGCATTTTCCTCCTTCCGCACTGCTCTTTCGCCCTCCACCAAGCCCTCTGAAGCAGTTATACCCCCAAAACACAAGATTTATTAATATTTTATGTTGAGTTGCAGGTTTAATGGCGGTTTCGTAGCATAAAAGCTGTCCCACAGTCACTAAAGGTGACAGAGGCCGAGGGTAACGATCCTCTATGGCCAGAAATTACAGAAAGAGACACCTGCCAGTAACAGTGAAGATTAGTTTAAAGAGACTTAAAGTTAAAGGTTAAATTCAAAAGCCCGAAGATTAAAAGACTTAAACTGTGCAGATTAAGGATAAAGCGCAATAAAATACAAAGAAAATCAAAGACTAATATTAGTGTTTAAAGTGACAAATCAGGATAGATCAACAAAAGACCTCCTTAAATTGCCAGATCATCAAGGATATTTACTCTTCCAAAGACTGAAAGTGCCACCTACAGGCTTATTTAGTCAAAAAGAATACAAAGTTAATGCAATGTCAGAGATATTTTATTGAAGACAGCTCGGGAGTAATTTCCAGCCTACCCAAAGGCTTCAAAGTCAAAAAACAGAGCCTAAGTTAACGAAAGTTAATTTAAAAATCAATTAGCAGAGTTAAGATATTAGAAATCTTCTCCATAAGGCTTCCCAAAGGCCGAGAAGCATTTACTCTGTATTAATTGAATTGATAGACCTTCCTTTCACTCCACCTCCTCATTCTTCTATAAATACTTCACAAGGAGACATTTTTGTTGTTGGTTGAATATTTATTGAATGTAAATAGTTGTTGAGGCTGCTGAAGCTCTGTTAGTAATTGAAGAAAGATAGGCTGAGAAGAGAAGTTTGAAGCTGTAAAGACCTACTGGACTTGAAGATTGTAACTGGTTTGAACATCAAATATACAAGCTGATTTATGGGATCCTGGTCTATGTCAATGGTGATGTTTTTCTTACTGTAATTGTTGTTTTTCTTATTTTTTCATATTGTCCACTTTCTCTGATAGAGAACAGGAAATATAGATTAGGATTTACTACAAAGTACCCTATTTCTCATTGATAAGCTTTATCTCTATGTTTTCTTCTAATTGTTGCTTTAGGAATGATTTCAATAGAGTATAACCAGTCAAGGAATGTTGGTGAGCCCATGTCTTGCTGAGTAAAACATGAGATGTTGTTCTTGAATGATATTTTCACTGCATGCTAAGTAGATTCCTAATCAAGGAAGTTTATGGTTATCCCTATCCCTTGTTTAGTCTTCAACAACTGTTTTGAAAGTTTCCCTTGAGAGTATGCCAAAAGCAGGATAGATTTAAAGTTCTACTTGATCTTGGGCTATTCTTTTGTTTATCTTATATGTTTTCTTCTTTCGAAAGGTAATCTGTTAGATTGCTAGATTGTTGTCTGAAAAGTGTGCTTTAGTAAAAGCTTGGCCAAAGAGGTCTATGGTTTTTCCTGTCCTTTGGCCTACTTCAAACAGTTACTTTGAAAGGCTTTTCTTGTTTAGTGAAGTTAATAGATTCTTAAATGGTTATTAGCTTTGCTTCTTTCACAACACTTTTAATGTTCCATACCACAAAATCAATCTAAAGAGACCCTATGATATAGATGACTTGCCCCATGGACCACTCTTGAAACTGGTTGTGAAATTAAATCCTTTTGTGACTCCATAGATCAATGGATTGATGCTGTCTCTTACCTATCCTATCTGCTGAACCATTCTTTCAACTTACTCACACCTTTACCGTTCAAAAGACTTCCTTTATTTTGATGATATCCTACCCAACCAAAACCAAAACAAATACCTTGTGCTTCATAACTAGCCTAATATCATATCATGAGCTTTAAAAGCATATCATTCTAAACACATATAGAGAGATCCCTCTTTGAATCCAAGAGGGCTAGATCCTAGGATTCCAAAGTGGTTCTGATGTAGGCCCTACAATGTTTGTTCTTGCCAATCTTGCAAACTATGGGGATCCAAACATAGTGGCAACCATACTAGGGAATACTGAGTAATAGATAACTTCACAACTCAACGAACCCCTATTCCTAAATGAGACAAGTGTCACCAAGACTGGTTATTATTGATTTTTGATGGTGAACAACAACCAAATATTGAAAACAACTAAAAATCCTTCACCTGGCGACTCCATTGGTATTCAGTAGGCCTGCAGAACCCACTGGTTTTTCCTAAGACTCCACTAGGAAATTATTTTATCCTTCAAACATCATTCAAACCCAGTTAAGAAGACTTTAAGGATTGAGTTTTCTTTGAAAAATATTAGTTAGCCTTTAAAAAACTATCATACTTGGCTGAAATTTTCTCATCATTAGGTCTAACAACATAGTGGCTTATAGAAGAATTTATACTAGAACCTATCCTGACCCAAATCCTCCTAAGATAGTTAATAATCCAGAAAGTATCCTTTGGAAATCTCCTAAATCCAAGACTTCAACTGTTGTCAGACCAATTCATAGAGCTAATTTTGTCCCTGAAAATCTCTCACCTCTACAAGATACACAAGTTGACTTACTATTCGTAAGAAACCCATCCAGAACTAAGTCACTTAGTGATATAGATCAGATAGAATTTGAGTCTCCACACTCACCCCAACATAGTGGTGAACATACTGATAGTAGAGAAACCACTCCACCTGATCTTCATTTCATTCATAACTTTGGTTTCTCTCATCCTAGATCTGCTCAACAGTCTCTTATTGATCCAAGCACTTCTGTTATCCATACACCCATTGTTCAAACTACTCTATTCCATCCTCCCCCTGCTTTCATATACCCTCCACTTGTAAACCCCCCATTTATCCCACAACTTCCTATCATGGAAACATGGTATGATACTCTAGTCCTCCCTTTACCTTTAGACAATTTTCCACATGACTATCAGTCCAAAATTCCCCATTTCACTGGAAATGAACCCACTAATTCTAAACAACACGTATACAAGATGAAGGATTCTTTTGATTATATTTAAATAGAAGATGATACCATTAGGATGAGAATATTTGCCCAAATTTTAGGAGGAGAGACCAAGAAATGGTTTAAGGGTTTAACTCCTAATAGTATAAATGATCTCCCTTATTTACATCAAACATTCATAAACAAATGGGAAATTATGAAGAACCATCTCCAAATACTTTCAGATTACAACAACCTCAAGAGAAACACTGGGGAAAGTGTTCAAAATTATTGCACTAGATTTAATAATGTTTATAATGCACTACCCCCAGATTTGAAACCTCCACAAGGCTCAGCTTTGGCCAAATTCCCTGAAGGATTTGATCCCAAAATGGCCTATCAACTAAGCGAAAGGGACCGCTTAACTTTAGAAGACATGCAGAAGGGAGCTCTTAGTGTGGAAGCAAGTCTGAATGAGAAGAGAGCTAGGTTGAGAATGGAGAAAAGAGTCACATATGAAGATGAAACCATGGCATCTACTTCTTCATCTGAGGCCAAATTTGATAACCTAGTGAGGGTAATGGAAAGAATGCTGGAAAAGGTCAATTTAAATGAAATAACCCCTCTTAGAGAAAACTAAAATTCTCCTCAAAATAGAAACCAATCCCAAAATCAAAATCAGAACTTTAGGAGAAATCAACCTCACAACAAACAAAGAGATGCCGATCAATAGATTAGACCTCCTTTTCAAGAAATTATGGTAATGAGGATGGAGAAACAAATGAAAAAATAGAGGATGATAACATAAACATGTTTGGAGTAAGCAATGAGGATTCTGATTTCCTCCATGAAAGAAAACAAGGTATATGTACACCCTATGATGATAGAACACTAGAAATCGAATACTGTGAACAAGATTTTGAAAATTCCGTCATAGGAGTGCCCAAACAATATGACCTAAGAAGTAAAAAGAACCCGGAAACTCCCAAAAAGAAAACCTCTAATAATTCCGCCAAAAACAACCCTATAAATAATTCCAAAAAGACAACAAAAAATCATAAAATAGTGGCTGAAAGTTCTGATCCAAACAAGGGAAAAAACACCCAAATCAATGAAAAACAGAATGGTGACCCTAGCAGCACTAGCATTTCAGCTAAGGCCCCTGAAAAAACCATTTTGACTGTTGTAAATAGTAGAAATAAAGAAGCTGATTTTGCTGATAAAGGAGTGACTAACAAGGCTGAATCAAACATTTCAAAAAACCAGATTCCCTTTAGCCTAGAGAATGAAATTTCTAAAATAAAAATCTCCGTCCCTCTCACTGAATTAGTCACTCAAAATGTATATAGATGTAAAGTTTTGAAAGCCTTGAACATAGAAGATGTTCATGACACTGTTAACTTAAGTGATGATAAACCAGAGCTCCTATTTGGACCAAAGATTGAAGGAAAATTTCAAGAAGGAACTACCCCTCCATTCTACATCAGTTTGAATATCCATGATAAGATGTTGCGCAATGCCATGCTTGATTCAGGAGCATCACATAACCTCATTCCCAAGGTAATAATGGAAATATTGGGCTTAGAGGTGTCCAGACCATACAAAGATTTGTATTCCTTTGATTCAAGTAGAGTGAAATGCCTAGGCCTAATAAAAGATCCCTGTGTTAACTTAGCTCAAATCCCAGCCAAAAGCCTAGTGATGGACATTGTAGTGGCTGATATACCCCCAAAATATGGCATGCTTCTTTCAAGATCATGGGGTGCTAAGTTGCAAGGTACTATGCAGATGGATATGACTTATGCCACCATCCTTGTTTTCAGTTAACCTAGAAGACTCTATAGGGAAACACACATGAAATATATGGTGAGTAGTCAGGAAAGACCAGAAAAATCCCCTCTCCATTCTATACATACTAACCTTGACTCATTAATTCTTTATAATGACGAGATTTTTAATGAGCAAGGATTAATCAATGAAATATCAACCAATATAGTGGCCAGTCCATCCCAAAACATAGTGGAAGCCATAGATGAAGAGGAAAACAAGGAGAAAACAAAAAAAAAGTTTGCTAATTCAGAAAATCATAGCAAACAGATCACAGGTCTTGAGCATCAAAACAATCATGAACATAGTACCAATCAAGAAAATCAAAGAATAAAGCCTCAAAACATTGAAAATCTTGAAGAAAAAAATAAAGAAAAACACGGTGCAGTCCTACAAGAACAACACAGTCACAGATTAGGAAAACAAAATAGAGAGGACAAAAATGAAATGAATGACAAATCTGAAAACAATCCTCTTTGGAGTATGAGATTTGATGGGTCTTCATATAAAACTGGTGCAGGAGCAGGAATATGGGTACACAACACTGAAAACAATCATGCTGAGGGTCATTCTTATAGATTAAACTTCCAATGCACAAATAACATAGTAGAGTATGAATCTCTCCTTTTAGGCTTGCATTTATTGAAAAAATTAGGGGCAAAGAGGATAACAGTTCAAGAAAATTCAGAGTTTATAATTAGGCAAGTAAAAGGGGAATACACTGCTAAACATCCCAAACTTAGAGCCTATAGAGAGGATGCCATGGACTTGTTAAAAACATTTGCTGAATTCTAGCTTACCTTTGTCCCAAGGAACCAAAACATTCTTGCCAATGGATTAGCCTTTGCTACTAGTACTTGTCTAAGACCTTGTGAAAGAAAACAATACACCATCCAAGTAAAATATAGACCAACTGTCCCAGACAATGAAAAATACTGGCAATTTTTTGAAGGAGATAAATATATAGAAGACTTCTTGCAGTCCAAAAATGAATTTGAAACACCAAACTCCGATTCAGAGTATGAACAAGACTATCCTACTGAAGAAAAATCACTTTCTGAAGAAGAAAAATCTCCTGATATTGTTGAGATAAATCTGTTAACTAATAGACCCAAACATACAACAAAATTTAGCACAAATTTAGAAAAAGAAGACTTAGAAGTGCTGCAATCTAAAAATCAAAGCTTGCCAAAAGCAATGGTCCCATTAGAAGAATTGTTTGACTGGAATGATGTTGCCAAAAAGCAAAAAATGGAACCTGTTGAAGCTGAAATGGAAGAATGCAACATAGGCAGTGAGGAACAGCCCAAAATGATGAAATTATCCAAGACACTACCAACTGACATTAAACTGAAATACATTGAGCTATTTAGAGAGTTTTCTGATGTTTTTGCATGGAGTTATGAAGATATAAAATCATATGATACAAATATAATCCAGCATAAGATACCCCTCCAAGGAAACCAGAAACCTTTTAGACAAAAATTGCACAAAATCAACCCTGTTCAATTACCTCTGGTAGAGAAACAAATTAGGAAAATGTATGATGTTGGAATCACAGTCCCAGTAAGATATTCAAACTGGGTTTATAATCTTGTATCAATTAGGAATAAAAAATGAGAGATAAGGCTTTGCATTGACTTTAGAAACTTAAACAAAGCCTCATTAAAGGACAACTATCCCTTGCCCAAAATGGATCATATCTTACAAAGGGTAGTTGGTTCTAGAAGAATTTCTTTGCTAGATGGTTTCTCAGGTTACAATCAGATATTGGTACATCCTGATGATCAAATTAAAACAAATTTTACTACTCCCTGGGGTACTTTCATGTATTTGAAAATTCCCTTTGGTTTAATGAATGCCGGTGCCACATTTCAGAAAATTATGGATATAGCATTCTCAGAAGAAATAGGTTACTTCATTGTGATTTACCTTGATGATATCAATGTCTATTCTAAAACAGATGAAGAACACCGAATACACTTGAGAAAAGTCTTTGATAAATGCAGAAAATATGGGTTGTCCTTAAATCCAAAGAAAACATTGTTCGGTCTCCAAGAAGGTAAACTTCATCGTAGTCTTCCCAGGCAACGTTTTCGCCCAGAATCTGGCAAAGATTTTAAAAAAATATGGAAAATATTTTGTCAGAATCTTGTTTACAGTTGTTAAACACTAGTATTTTGAGTGCCCTAAGGGTTTTTGATAGTCCTGAATCCATTTCCACTATCAAAAATAGATTCCAAACACTCTAACTACCTGATTTATTGAATTTTAGTTGCCCAGATTCTGGAAAAAAACTGTCATCCGAGCTATTTCGTTGCCTGGGTAGACAACTCCGTAAAATTATTGGACATATCATATCTGAAGAAGGAATAAGGATAGACCCAAAAAGGATCGATGGTATATTGCAAATCAACAATCCTAGAAACATCAAGGAGCTTCAATCTTTCATTGTAAAGATTAAATTCTTGAGAAGGTTCATACCCAATCTAGCTGAAATCCTTAGAAACATGACAAATATGCTTAAAAGAGAAGAGGGAGTTAAATGGACCTTAGAAGCAAAGAAATCATTTGAGCTAGTAAAACAAGAACTTACCAAAACACCAGTTCTTATCAGTCCCAATTTTACAAAAGATTTTTTCACATTTTCATTTGCATCAGAACACATAGTGGCTGCTGTCCTATTATAGAAAAAATTGAAGGGACAAGAGAATCCTATTGCATTTTTCAGTAAGGCATTAAGAGATGCACCTTTGAAGTAAAATATCATGGAAAAAAGAGCCTTTTCCCTAGTCAAAGCCTTAAGAGACTTCAGACTTTACATTTTACACCCACGCATTATAGTATTTTTGCCTCTTTTAGTTGTAAAAGACATATTGACCCAAGATCCAGATGGCAAAAGAGGAAAGTGGATTGCTGTAATTTTAGAATATGACATAGAAATCAAGCCCACTAAGCTCATAAAGGGTTAAGGACTAGGAAAACTTATGGTTGAATCCAACTTTCAAGCTCTTGATATAAACATGTTTAATGCATTAGATGAATAGGAGGAGTTAACAACTCCAATTATTGAAGATCATTTTATGAATTCATCTTGGTATGATGATATTTTGTATGTGTTGCTCAAGCTAGATGTCCCTTCTAGTTTTTCTGAAGCAAAGGCAAGATTCTTAAAGTTGAAAGTTGTAAATTACTACATTTTGAATAAATGGTTATATTGGAAAAATGATAGTGGATTATTGCTTAAATTTTTGCTTGAGAATGATGCAGATTGATCAAGCACAAGTTTCATGAAGGAGAATGTGGAGGCCACCTCTACTGGAAGTCAACTGCTAACAAAATCCTTAGAGCTGGTTACTACTGGCCCACCCTCTTTCAAGATATCCACAAAATGATTATTGCCTGTCACAAATGCCAAATATTTGAAGGCAAAAGAAAGTTGTTTTCCTTACCACTGCAACCAATCACTGTTGAAGATCCTTTTCAACAGTGGGGTCTAGAATTCATTGGGGAAATCCATCCTGCCTCATCTACTCAACATAAATGGATCCTCACAGCAACAGACTATCTTACCAAATGGATAGAAGCCATCTCTTCTAGGAATGCCATAGACTCAGTTATCATTTCATTCCTTGAAAACCATATACTGTCTAGATTTGGCTGTCCTAGAAAGATCACAACTGAAAATGCTGCTGCATTTGGGTCTAAAAAGATGGCGGAATTATGTCATAAATATCAGATTATATTGGGTCATTCTACAACTTATTACTCTCAAGGTAATGCGTTGGCAGAATCCTCAAACAAAATTTTGGTGAACATAATCAAGAAATTGCTGGAATATAATAAGAAATCATGGCACAGTAAGCTAGTACATGCATTATGGGCAGAAAGACTAACAATTATAAAATCAATTGGAATGTCTCCCTACCAGCTAGTTTATGGAACAGATGCAATATTTCCAACCAGTTTAGAAGTTCCAGTCATGAAGCTGATCCGACAAGTATAGTCTGAAGATGATGATATGACAAGAAGAATAAACCAGACTATACATCTACAACAAAATAGAGAGGAGGTATACATCAGAGCACAAAAAATACAAGAAAACATCAAGAATCTGTTTGAAAAAAGAACCAAGGCAAGTGACTTAAAAATTGGTGACAAAGTATTGAAATGGGATTCAAGGAGAGAAGATAAGGGAAAACATGGAAAATTTGATAATTTATGGCAAGACCCTTATCTTATTCAATCTGTTATTGGAAACAATGCATTATTTCTGCAAGAGTTGGATGGAGCTGAATATTTTGGAGGTCTTGTCAATGGCAGGATTCTCAAAAATTATTTCTGTTAACTGATATTTTAGTTTCAAAGCTTTTTTTTCATTGTATATAACACTGCTTTTGAATTTGAAAAAAAAGAAAAAATACAAAAAAATAGAAAAAGAGAAAAGAGAACAGATATAAAAGAAGAAAGGTACAATCCCATACCAAAAAGGAAAGAGAGTCTGAAAGTGCGCAAGTTTAAATGCCACTACCAAAAGAGAGCATTGTTATTTAGTTATATAGCCTAATCATGACTAGATAGATTTCAATTTACTACTAATAGGTAAGTGAAGAATATTTTCAAATAATTTAATCTCGGCTTATCAATAGACTAGATTAGGATAGAAAAATAGAGGTTCAAACAAGCTTAAATCCTGAACTTGCAAGTTTGATGAAGAATGGCTCAAATAAAATCAAAATCTAAGCCAAAGAGAAGAAAAAGAACTGGTTCTAACATGGTGAAAAATTGAACCAGGTAAAGAAGAAGACAACTCTAAAAAGATCAAAACCAAAGCTGAAAGAAAGAAAGAAGGATGATTGTAGTTTTCAAATTTTAAGCCTTCACAATTTTGTTTCAATTTTCTGTAAAATTCAGTCTTCTTTGTCAATTCCCGATCTGCCAAGTTCATCTCAGCCGTCCATTTCCCCGATCCGACGGCTCCCATTGATCCCCTCCTTTCAACTCCGCCCAATAGTTTTCCGCTACGCGCCAAAACTGCCAACGTCATCCGCTAGGTCCCACCACTCTTCCTTCGTCATTGATATAACTCTCTCTAGATCGGACGGCTTACGCTCTTTCGCATTGCCATCCTCCCTCCCGTCTGTTCCCTACCAAGTATTTTCCACGATTTAATCTTGACCGTCCATTTCCCCGATCCAACAGTCCCTGTTCATCTTCACGCCTGTTTCTCCATAACTGTTTAAACCCCATTTTCAACGCGAAATTGGCAGTTTTTAGGTGAACAGGTGTCAACCCCTGAAAGGTACCGCGTTCATTTCGGCCAAAACCATTTACCACTTGACCCCTGCGCGAATACCACCCCGGTATTGCGCAAAACCGCTCATCTCCATTTTCGCGCCAGATTCAAATGTTTCCCTGGTTTTTCATGGTTTCACCATGGAACCCTCCCTTGATGCATTTTCCTCCTTTCGCAATTCTCTTTCACCCTCTGATGAGCCCTCTGAAGCAGTTATAGCCCCAAAACACAGGATTCATTAATAGTTTATGTTGAGTTGCAGGTTTAATGGTGGTTTCATAACATAAAAGCCGTCCCACAGTCACTAAAGGTGACAGAGGCTGAGGGTAACGATATTTTATGGCCGGAAATTACAGAAACAGACACCTGCTAGCAACAGTGAAGATCAGTTTAAAGAGATTTAAAGTTAAAGGTTAAATTCAAAAGCCCAAAGATTAAAAGACTTAAACCGTGCAGATTAAGGATAAAGCGCAGTAAAAGACAAAGAAAATCAAAGACTAATATCAGTGTTTAAAGTGACAAATCAGGACAAATCAGCATAAGAACGCCTTAAATTACCAGATCATCAAGGCTATTTACTCTTCTAAAGGCTAAAAGTGCCACCTACAGGCTTATTTACTCAAAAAACATACAAAGTTAATGCACTATCAGAGATATTTTATTGAAGACAGCTCGGAAGTAATTGCTGGCCTACCCAAAGGCTTCAAAGTCAAAAAATACAACCTGAGTTAATGAAAGTTAATGTAAAAATCAGTTAGCAGAGTTAAGACATTAGAAATCTTCTCCATAAGGCTTCCCAATGGCTGAGAAGCATTTACTCTGTATTAATTGAATTGATAGACCTTCCTTTCACTCCACCTCCTCATTCTTCTATAAATACTTCACAAGGAGACATTGTTTTTGTTGGTTGAATACTTATTGAATGTAAATAGTTGTTGAGGCTACTGAAGCTCTGTTAGTAATTAAAGAAAGATAGGCTGAGAAGAGAAGTTTGAAGCTGTAAATACCTACTGGACTTGAAGATTGTAACTGGTTTGAACATCAAATATACAAGTTGATTTATGGGATCCTGGTCTATGTCAATGGTGATGTTTTTCTTACTGTAATTGTTTTTTTTATTATTTTTTCATACTGTCCACTTTCTCTGATAAAGAACAGGAAATATAGATTAGGATTTACTACAAAGTACCCTATTTCTCACTGATAAGCTTTATCTCTATGTTTTCTTCTAATTGTTGATTTGGGAATGATTTCAATAGAGTATAACCAGTAAAGGAATGTTGGTGAGCCCATGTCTTGCTGAGTAAGACCTGGGATGTTGTTCTTGAATGATCTTTTCACTGCATGCTAAATAGAGTCCTAATCAAGAAGGTTTATTTTTAACCCTGTCCCTTGTTTAGTCTTCAACAACTATTTTGAAAGTTTCCCTTGAGAGTATGCCAAAAGCAGGATAGATTCAAAGTTCTACTTGATCTTAGGATATTCATTTGTTTATATTATATGTTTTCTTCTTTCTGAAGGTAATCTGTTAGATTGCTGGATTGTTGTCTAAGAAGTGTGCTTTAGTAAAAGCTTGGCCAAAGAGGTCTATGGTTTTCCCTATCCTTTGGCCTGCTTCAAACAGTTACTTTGAAAGGCTTTTCTTGTTTAGTGAAGTTAATAGATTCTTAAATGTTTATTAGTTGTGCTTCTTTCACAACACTTTTAATGTTCCATACCACAAAATCAATCTAAAAAGACCCTATGATATAGATGACTTGCCCAATGGACCACTCTTGAAACTTGTTGGGAAATTAAATCCTTTTATGACTCCATAGTCCAATGGATTGATACTGTCTCTTACCTATCCTATCTGCTGAACCATTCTTTCAACTTACTCACACCTTTACCCTCCAAAATACTTCCTTTATTTTGATGATATCATACCCAACCAAAACAAAAAAAAATCCCTTGTGCTTCATAACTAGCCTAATATCATATAATGATCTTTAAAAACATATCATTCTAAACACATATAGAGAGATGCCTCTCTGAATTTAGGAGAGCTAGACCCTAGGATTCCAAAGTGGTTCTGATGTAGGCCCTGCAGCGTTTGTTCTTGCCAATCTTGCAAACTACGAGGATACTAACATAGTGGCAACCATACTGGGGAATATTGAGTAATAGATAACTTCACAACTCAAAAAACCCCTATTCCTAAATGAGACAAGTGTCACCAAGACTGGTTATTATTGATTGTTGATGGTGAATAACAACCAAATCTTGAAAACAAGTAAAAATCCTTCACCTGGTGACTCCATTGGTATTCAGTAGGCCTACTGACCCCACTGGTTTTTCCTAAGACTCCACTGGGAAATTATTTTGTCCTTCAAACATCATTCAAACCCAGTTAAGAAGACTTTGAGGATTGAGTTTTCTTTGAAAAAGATTAGTTAGCCTTTAAAAAACTGTCATACTTGACTGAAATTTTCTCATCATTAGGTCTAAAAAAACCACTTTGTGGCTTATAGAAGAATTTATACTAGAGCCTATCCTAACTCAAATCCTCCTGAGATAGTTGATAATCCAGAAATTATCCTTAGGAAATATCCTAAATCAAGGACTTCAACTGTTTTCAGACCAATTCATGGAGCTAATTTTGTCCCTGAAAATCTCTCACCTCTGCAAGATACACAAGTTGACTTACTATTCGTAAGAAACCCATCCAGAACTAAGTCACTTAGTGATATAGATCAGATATACTTTGAGTCTCCACACTCACCCCAGCATAGTGGTGAACATATTGATAGTAGAGAAACCACTCCACCTGATCTTCATTTCATTCATAACTTTGGTTTCTCTCATCCTAGATCTACTCAACAGTCTCTTGTTGATCCAAGCACTTCTGTTATCCATACACTCACTGTTCAAACTAATCCATTCCATCCTCCCCTTCCTTTCATAAACCCTCCACTTGTAAATCCCCCATTTATCCCACAACTTCCTATCATGGAAACATGGTATGCTCCTCTAGTCCTTCCTTTACCTTTACTCAATTTGTTGGGAAAAATACTGAGAGGGGGGGGGTGAATCGATATTATTGCCTCATCCAATGTTTTACTTTCATTCCTTAAAACCCCTCCATACTTCCTTCGTGCAGGGGCGCGTGCTCCTCCATGGTCCCCATTATGAAACTGGCGCCTTGCAGAGATCAATTGTCAGAAAACCGTCTTCACTTATATCATTCCATCATTCATTTATTAGATGTTCTATAAACAGTAAGCATGTGCAGTAAGAACAGAATAAACCATCACAAAGCATCACACATGAACACCAGGATTTTTAGGTGGAAACCCAAGTCGGGAGAAAACCACCGCTGCAGTTGCTCAGCCTTCAATATTTTATTATAGAAAAAACATCTTACAACATATGTGCTGGTGCAGACTCCTACCAGCACGCAGGCACCCACCTGCGCTCGTTTACCAGCCTCTCCTGGAAGGGAGCTCCAACCCCTTGACTCGTTTACCAGCCTCTCCTGGAAGGGAGCTACGACCCCCTGATCTCGTTTACCAGCCTCTCCTGGAAGGGAGCTACAACCCCCTGACTGAAGGCTACAACCCTCAGCACCTCTATGGACCACGTTTCATCAATTTTCACATTGGATCCAACACTTCAACAAAACAACATGCAGGCCACATTTCATCTCATATTTTCGGAGGCAGGACCTGTGAAAGTTTTTTAGCACAAGCCATCATCTCGCAGATGTATCAGCCGGATAAGATAGCGATGTCTGATAAGACGGATCAGATATTTCATACCCTTTGCTTCAGCAAACCCTAGTTTGCATACGCGCTTTCACTTCACCGATGTCGCGTATATACGCGCTACCATCCACACAAATCAGCGTATACCTCTGTATGTATTTCATTGCGCATACGCGCTTTATCTTCAGCGAAGCCGCGTATATACGCGCTTCCTCTTCGGCGAAGTAGCGTAGATCTTCAACCATCATAGAGCAGCATACTTCTTCAGATCAGACATTCAGTTCAGATTTAACCCTTTACTTCAGACAGATGTTCGCCTCTTCCTGGATCTAAGCACTCCATAAACAGATCTAGCAAATACAGATACATTTCAGATCTAGATATCCCGCTTCGTCATTTCTTCATAGGTGCATCATAGATTCGGATCTATCCATTAAAAAACCTACCCTTTCCACTCTGGAATCATCTTCTGGAAAGTATTCATTCAAGCTCAGACATCTTGCACCCACACTCATGATTTTCACAATGAATTTCTTCTCCTTATATAGGTTTACCCTTTTCAATACCATGAGCCCCTTTTTCAATACCATGAGCCCAAAACCACATTACATCCGATGGTGTTCTTGGACGGGGTCAATTAGGCGGATCATTATGCCATACAATGGGTTAATACCATGGTGATTACCCCTAGTTTTGCACTTTTAGAGCGCTTTTTCCCATACGCGACTTGGAACGTTCTTTTCTACGTGCATACGCGACTTCCCCTAGACAGATCCGCGTATACCTAGAGACATATTCTTTTCATCAAGATTTAGCACATGCTGACTTCTTTTCTTCACTACCTTCTGTACACACTGTAGATACATCATATTTAGCTCATCAAGAACATATTCTAGCAAGCACAACTTCATCAAGTGCGTTGCCTTTCAAGGACAACTCTTAGCATCATATCACATCAGATTCACATCATTTACCAAGACCATCAAGTCAAGAATAACTTCATCAGGTTGATTGCCATCAAGGACAACACATGTCAACAGTCGCATGTCTTCATCTTCATTGGTGAGTTGCCATGAGGACAACACTCCACCTCCTTTAACAGCGTCTCCCCCATGGACTTATTAGCAACCACGATGGTGTTTGGTTACCACAACAGATAAGTACATTGCCACCATGTCACTCTCCCAATTCTTTGACACCATTATCTGCATTCAAACACCATGTCATTCTCCCCCTTTGACATCAAGGGAAAAGGGCGGATCAAAACCAGCACACTCTCCCCCTTTGACATCAAGGGCAACGGGCGGATCAAAACCAACACACTCTCCCCCTTTGACATCAAGGGCAACGGGCGGATCAAAAGCAACACACTCACCCCCTTTTCTCCTCATGTAGAAGAAGTGTTCTGCAGATCTGATGTATACTGAAGTGACCAAGCTCCCCCTGAGTTCATGCTGAATCTTCAAACATATTTTCCAATGAAGTACATGACTCTATGACATTCCTATCACCAATGACTCATACTTACATCAAAGATTCATCCAAGTGGATTTACATATAAGACTCAAGTACCCAACCAAGTGGGTTTACATAATTCAACTCAGCTACCCAACCAAGTGGGTTTACAAAAATGACTCAGCTACCCAACCAAGTGGGTTTACAAATTTTACAAGTCCTTACATGACTGAATATTACAATTTTACATCATGGGTCTCAACAAGACCTTTTCAACAAATTACAAAGATGACCATTTAAGACCAACACCAGAAAGTCCTCAAGAAAGAGAACAATTTCAGAACCACCCTAATGCCAACAAAGCATTATACTCAGCAATGCTAAAGCTCCCCCTGAATCTGTGCATCCATGCATCCTTTTCATATGACTAAGACTCCCCCTTAGTTTGTGCATCCTGAACACTTTCACCAACAAATCATCAAGGCATCTTTATCAAAACATTAGAAACATAATTATGAGAACTGGAACACCACCAGAGATACTAAACAGTATCAGAGATACCAAACAGCACTGCAGTTGTGCTAAAAAGAGCTGACTCCAAGCAAAAATTGTCAGCAATCAGACATACGCGGTTTTCTGTAAAGGAACTAGCGTATATACGCGATTGTGTTTCATAAAACCCGCGTATCCAAGGTCATCTTCTAAATATAAGTAAATTTGTTCTTCTGACAGACAGAGACAACTCCAGCTTTAGCTTGTGAAATTCAAATGCTTCCTTGGAACATGTGAGGGCAGACAGATAGGACAATGTAGTTGTGTTTTCAAGAGTCATCCAATGGTTGTAGCATAAGCACATTAGGAACCAAGCCTTCATATTCTTTGTAGCATCAATACATTCTTTCCATACCAGAACAGCATCTTCACATAAGTGTCAAGCAATCATCCATGTGGTCCAACATCATCAAGATCTTCAAGATTTAACATGAGGTAACATATGTAGGCAAAAGATCTCAACCATAGTAGCATACTCTGCATGATCTCTTCTTATTTCTGAATCAACCGACATCCAACTCATCCATGTGTGAGCACAAAAGATACTTATCAGCAACCAGGGCTCAAAATCTCATCATAATAATCCATGTACCAAGTTATCATCATTTGAGCATGAGTATCATAAAGATCAAAGAATAAGCAGTCATATTGCCAACAATGCAATCAATAGTATTCAACCTGCTGCTCCCCCTAAACCAGTGCTCTTCCTTAACTCGTTCAATCTGAAACACCTTCATCAGCAATAATCTCTGCATGATCTGTCCTTGTCTCTAAATTATAAGACTTTCATCTCAGCAACGAATACTCAAGAAAACAGGACTCATCCATAGTCTTCAACATAAGAAACCATGTATCATAACATCATTATTTAGAACTGATAAATTAAGCTGATACAGAGTCAAAACTTCAGTTATTATCAGTCAGATTGATGCTCCCCCTAGACCTATGCTCCAGATCTTCAGTTATCATAAGAATTCTCTTATCCTCAATGCATACGCAACTGTGTCTGCTGGAACTCGCGTGTATACGCGATTTTTGTGAATATAACCCGCGTATGGAAAGTGAAGCAAAGAAAATTTTCATCTTCCTTCATTTCCTCCTGAGCTTGTACCTCCTGTACCTGTCCTTTCCACAACAGATGCGCTGTCAGAAGTAAACATAACCAGAATAATCAAATCAACCTTGAGAGTCATCATGCATTGCTCCCCATGTGACGATACATTACTAAATATCATAATGTATCCCACATCATTCCTACAGTAAATCAGAGAAGTAAGCTTCAGAAGCGGATGACTGCAGTAGGGTCAGAATTCCCTACGTTTCTGATCTGTCCTCCTTGTTTTTCCAAATTTGCTTGAACTTTCTATTTGAGTGCTGGAAGTTATCCACTTTCCCAGATCTGTTCATCCTGCATTCCTTTTCTACATGACCATACTTATTACAAGCATAACATCTCATGTGGCCAGAGAAATAAACATAAGAATCATGATGAGCTTTTCTATTCTTCCTTCTATTACAATCAGCTGCTTTATGTCCATACTTGTTACATGAAAAACAATATCCCTTGAATAAACCAGAATACCTTTCTGAGTAGAATCTATTTGTTTGAGGCTGAAAAGATCTGCTCCTGCAATTTGCTGCAACATGCCCATAATTATGATATTTGAAACATTCAACATTATTGAATGATTTCCTTTGAGATTTCTTCATTGTTGGTTGACCTTTTGTCTCTTTCAACTCTTCAGGTTTTGCATTGACTTCCTTAGAATATTTAGCACTTCCTTGTGAACTAGATTCTCCTTTAACAATTTCATGGAAACCAAGACCAAGTTTGATAGAAGGAGACCTTTGACTACTAAGAATATTGTCCAGAATCTTAGTACTATCTTGAAACCTCAAAAGTTTAATCTTTTCTTCTAATTTACCTTTGAGAATGTTTACCTCAACCTCCAGGGCTTGACATTGCTTTGTCATGCTTTCTTCTTTCCTTCTTCCATCTTCTACTTGATCCTTCAGATTTAGAATCTCTTCTTTTAACCAATTTTCGTTTTCTTCACATGTTTGTTGCAGCTCTTCATTCTTCTTCTTTGATGCTTCGAGATCTACTTTCAGGGATGTGTTTTCTGCTTCAAGTCCTGCATTCTTCTTATTTGATTTATCCAAGTCTTCTTTGAGGGAAATGATTTCTGCTTCAAATCTTGCATTCTTCTTGTTTGATTCTTCAAGATCTGCTTGTAGAAGTTCTTCATGTTCCTTGTATGATTCTTCTATGATAGGCCAGATTTTTTCTCCAAGTTCTTCATATTCAAATGATTGTAGAGGTTCCTCACTCTTCTTACTTGATGCTTCAAGTTTTGCTTGTAGAGAGATGATTCCAACTTCAAGACCTTTATTCTTCCTTTTTGAGTTTTCCAGATCTGTTTTTAGAGAAACGTTTTCTGCTTCAAGTCCCTTACATTGATTGGTTACATTGTCATACAACTTTTGATACTTGTTCATCTGTTCTTTCATTCTAGAGATTAACTCTTTGTAGATATCAATTTCTCTATGTTGTTCTTCAACTTTGATCTTAATAGCTTCCTCTAGATCCAAAACATTATTTTCTCTTTCTTCATCATTGCATGCATAAGAAAGTGAATCACAAGAACAATTATCAATACCTGTTTTCTCTTCTTCATTTTCTGTTGCACATGTTTTCTGAGACATCTCCTTGCTTTGAGTGGCCTTCTTCTTTTGCTTCTTTCCCATTGCGACGGATCTCCTTCAAGCGATCAAGCTTCTGCACAAGGACCGGCTCTGATACCAATTGTTGGGAAAAATACTGAGAAGGGGGGGTGAATCAGTATTTACTGCATAATCAAATCTTTTTACTTTTTCATTCCTTAAAACCCATACGCTACTTTCCTTCAGTAAACTAGCGTATATACGCGGATCCCCTTTATGAAACTAGCGTATACACGGAGATCTAGATCTGTCATTAAATCTTCACTTATATTATTCCATCATTCATTCATCAGATGTTCAATAAACAGTAAACATGTGCAGTAAGAACAGAATAAACCATCACACAAAGCATCACACATGAACACCAGGATTTTTAGGTGGAAACCCAAATCGAGAGAAAACCACCGCTGCAGTTGCTCAGCCTTCAATATTTTATTATAGAGAAAACTTCTTACAACATATGTGCTGGCGCAGACTTGACCAGCACGCAGGCACCCACCTGCGCTCGTTTACCAGCCTCTCCTGGAAGGGAGCTCCAACCCCCTGACTCGTTTACCAGCCTCTCCTGGAAGGGAGCTACGACCCCCTGACTCGTTTACCAGCCTCTCCTGGAAGGGAGCTATGACCCCCTGACTGAAGGCTACAACCCTCAGCACCACTTTGGACCACATTTCATCAATTTTCACACTGGATCCAACCACTTCAACAAAACAACACTTGCAGGCCACATTTCATCATATTTTCAGACTGGACCCTTACCATACTTTTAAGCACAAACATACATCACCAACAGATACTTATCAACCTAGATCAGATAGCAGTAATACAGCAGAACAGATCAGATGTTTCATACCCCATGCTTCAGCAAACCCTAGTTTGCATACGCGCTTTCACTTTACTGATGTCGCGTATATACGCGCTTCTGTCCACACCAACCAACATATACTTCTGTACATATTACAGAACCAATTTTAATTGCGCATACGCGCTTTTCCTTCAGCGAAGCCGCGTATATACGCGCTTCCTCTGCGGCGAAGTAGCGTATAGATCTTCAATCATTATAGAGCAGCATACTTCTTTAGATCAAATATTCAATTCAGATTCAACCCTTTACTTCAGACAGATGTTCGCCTCATCACAGATATAATCACTCCATTAACAGATCTAGCAAATACAGATACATTTCAGATCTAGATCTCCCGCTTCATCATCTCTTCATTGGTGCATCATAGATTTAGATCTATCATCAAACCTTTACCCTTTCCATACAGATATACTTCACAGAGAAGTATTCATTCAAGCTCAGACATCTTGCTCCCACTTCTTGTGTTTTGCACAATGAATTTCTTCTCCTTATATAGGTTTACCCTTTTCAATACCATGAGCCCCTTTTTCAATACCATGAGCCCAAAACCACATTACATCCGATGGTATTCCTTAACGGGGTCAATTAGGCGGAACATTACCCAATACAATGGGTCAATACCATGGTGATTACCCCTGGTTTTTCTCTTTTAGAGCGCTTTTGCCCATACGCGACTTGGAACGTTCTTTTCCGCGTGCATAGCATTTCCCTAATGAATCCAAATTATTTCAGACATCACCTCTTTTCATCAGTTGCTTGTACTGACTTCTTTTCTTCATGCATATTTTCTGCTTGTAGATACATCATATTTAGCTCATCAAGAACACATTCTAGCAAGCACAACTTCATCAAGTAAGTTTTCATCATCTTCATCAAATGGGTTGCCTTTCAAGGACAACTCTTAGCATCATATCACATCAGATTTACATCATTTACCAAGTCCATCAAGTCAAGAATAACTTCATCAGGTGGATTGACATCAAGGACAACACATGTCAACAGTCGCATGTCTTCATCTTCATTCAGTGGGTTTCCATCAAGGACAACACTTCTGCATCATATTTCCAACACAATTTTCCACAGGACTATCAGTCCAAAATTCCCCATTTCACCGGAAATGAACCCACTACTACTCAACAGCATGTAGACAAGACGAACGATGCCTTTTATTATATGGAAATAGAAGATGAGACCATTAAGATGAGAATATTTGCCCAAAGTTTAGGAGGAGAGGCCAAGAAATGGTTTAAGGGTTTAACTCCTAATAGTATAAATGATGTTGCTTCTTTACATCAAACATTCATAAACAGATGGGAAATTAGGAAGTATCCTCTCCAAATAATTTCAGATTACAACAACCTCAAGAGAAACACTGGGGAAAGTGTTAAAAATTATTGCACTAGATATAATAGTGTTTATAACGCACTACCCCCAGATTTGAAACCTCTACAAGGCTTAGATTTAGCCAAATTCCCTGAAGGATTTGATCCTAAAATGGCCTATCAACTAAGAGAAAGGGACCCCTTAACTTTAGAAGACATGTAGAAGGGAGCTCTTAGTGTGGAATAAAATCTAATTGAGAAGAGAGCTAGGTTGAGAACATAGAAAAGAGTCACATATAAAGATGAAACTATGGCATATACTTCTTCATATGAGGCCAAATTTGACAACCTAGTGAGGGTAATGGAAATAATGATGGAAAAGATAAATTTTAATGAAAGAACCCCTACTAGATAAAACCAGACCGCTCCTCAAAATAGAAACCAATCCAAGAATCAAAATCAGAACTTTAGGAGAAATCAACCTCAGAAAAGCCAAAGAGATGTTGATCAACAGATCAGGCCTCCTTTTCAAGAAAATTATGGTAATGAGGATGGAGAAACAAATGAACAAACATAGGATGATAACATAAACATGTTCGGAGTAATAAATGAGGATTTTTATTTCCTCCATGAAAGAAAACAAGGTCTATATACACCCTATGATGATAGAACACTAGAAACTGAATACTGTGAACAAGATTTCAAAAATGCCATCATAGGAGCACCCAAACAATATGACCTAAGAAGTAAAAAGAACCTAGAAACTCCCAAAAAGAAAACCTTTGATAATTCTACCAAAAAATAGCCTTGTAAATACTTCAAAAAAGACAACAGAAAATCATAAAAAAGTGGCTGAAAGTTCTGATCCAAACAAGGGAAAAAAACACCCAAATCAATGAAAAACAGAGTGGTGACCCTAGCAGCACTATAATTTCAGCTAATGCCCATGAAAAAACCATTTTGACTGCTGTAAAGAGTAGAAATCAGCACACTGATTTTGCTGATAAAGGAGTGACTAACAAGGCTGAATCAAACATTTCAAAAAATGAGATTCCCTTTAGCCTAGAGAATGAAATTGCTAAAATCAAAATCTCTGTCCCTCTCACTAAATTAGTCACTCAAAATGTATATAGATGTAAATTTTTGAAAGCCTTGAACATAGAAGATGTTCATGACACTGTTAACTTAAGTGATGATAAACCAAAGCTCCTATTGGGACCAAAGATTGAAGGAAAATTTCAAGAAGGAACTACCCCTCCATTCTACATCAGTTTGAATATCCATGATAAGATTTGCACAATGCCATGCTTGATTCAGGAGCATCATATAACCTCATGCCCAAGGTAATAATGGAAATATTGGGCTTAGAGGTGACCATACCATACAAAGATTTATATTCCTTTGATTCAAGTAGAGTGAAATGCCTAGGCCTAATAAAATATCTCTATGTTAACTTAGCTCAAATCCCAACTAAAAGCCTAGTGATGGACATTTTAGTGGCTGATATACCCCCCAAATATGGCATGCTTCTTTCAAGATCATGGGGTGCTAAGTTGCAAGGTACTATGCAGATGGATATGACTTATGCCACCATCCCTGTCTTCAGTCAACCCAGAAGAATCTATAGGAAAACACACATGAAATATATGGTGAGTAGTCAAGAATGACCAGAAAACTCCCCTCTCTATTCTATACATACTAACCTTGACTTGTTCATTCTTTATAATGACGATATTTCTAATGAGCAAATATTAATCAATGAAAGATCAACCAATATAGTGGCCACTCCATCCCTAAACATAGTGGCAGCCATAGATGAAAATGAAAACAAGGAGAAAACTAAAAAATAATTTTCTAATTCAGAAAATCACTGCAAACAGATCACAAGTCTTGAGCATCAAAACAATCATGAACATAGTACCAATCAAGAAAATCAAAGAATAAAGCCTCAAAACATTGAAAATCTTGACGAACAAAATAAAGACAAAAACGGTGCAGTTTTACAGGAACAACACAGTCACAGATTAGGCAAACAAAACAGAGAGGACAACGATGAAATGAATGATAAATCTCAAAAAAATCCTCTTTGGAGTATGATTTTTGATGGGTCTTCCTCTAAAAATAGTGCAGGAGCAGGCATATGGGTACACAACATTGAAAAAAATCATGTTGAGGGTCATTATTATAAATTAAACTTCCAATGCACAAATAACATAGTAGAGTATGAAGCTCTCCTTTTAGGCCTGCATTTATTGAAAAAATTAGGGGCCAAGAGGATAACAGTTCATGGAGATTCAGAGTTGATAAATAGGCAAGTAAAAGGGGAATACACTACTAAACATCCTAGACTTAGAGCCTATAGAGATGATGCCATGGACTTGTTAAAAACATTTTCTGAATTCCAACTTACCTTTGTCCCAAGGAACCAAAAAATTCTTGCCAATGGATTAGCCTTTGCTGCTAGTACTTGTCTAAGACCTTATGAAAGAAAACAATACACCATCCAAGTAAAGTATAGACCACCTGTCCCAGACAATGAAAAATACTAGCAAGTTTTTGAAGGAGATAAACAAATAGAAGACTTCCTATAGTCCAAAAATGAATTTGAAACACCAAACTCCGATTCAGAGTATGAACAAGACTGTCCTACTGAGGAAAAATCACTCTCTGAAGAAGAAAAATCTCTTGAGATTGCTGAGATAAATCTGTTAACTAATAGACCCAAACATACTACAAAAAATAGCACAGATTTAGAAAAAGAAGACTTAGAAGTGCTACAATCTAATAATCAAAGCTTTCCAAAAGGACTGGTCCCATTAGAAGAATTTTTTGACTGGAATGATGTTGCCAAAAGGCCAAAACTGGAACCTATTGAAGTTGAAATGGAAGAATGCAACATAGGCAGTGAGGAAAAGCCCAAAATGTTCAAATTATCCAAGAAACTGCCAGCTCACATTAAACTGAAATACATTGAGCTATTTAGAGAGTTTTTTGATGTTTTTTCATGGAGCTATGAAGATCTAAAATTATATGATACAGAGATAATCTAGCATAAGATACCTCTCAAAGAAAACCAGAAACCTTTTAGGCAAAAATTGCACAGAATCAACCCAGTTCAATTAACTTTGGGAGAGAAGAAATTATGAAAATGTATGATGCTAGAATCATAGTCCCTGTAAGATATTGAGACTGGGTGTCTATTCTTGTATCAATTAGGAAGAAAACATGAGAGATAAGGCTTTTCATTGACTTTAGAAACTTAAAAAAATCCTTGTTAAAAAGAAAACCCTATACAAATATACAACATGACTTTAAATTTTGTAAGCGGAGTTCCATGCAAAATCGCTGGAGAAGTCAAGTAATTCTAACTCGTGAAGACCCAACATGGTGACTCAGACTTTGCTATTATTTTTCTGATATCATAATCTTAATTGGGTACCTGTGTAAGATGGAATTGGAGTTGTTAATGGAAGTACCAAATTCCATACCCATCAACAATTTTCTACTAGGAATATTTACCTGTCGGTCAAACCAAATAAGTTAAGTTATGATGTTGAAGAGAAATGAAAAATAGGGAAGGACTTTAAAACAAGAAGGGTTAAATTAAAATTACCTTTGTTCAATTCTTTTGTGCTTAGACGAGTCACTCCAACCTGTAAGAATGCCAAAGGAAACATGGGTGAATAGCATGAGGAGGAAAGAAAACCGTAAGAGGAAAACTTGGTAAGGAAGACACTATGAAATGTGGAATTGTGTTACCTTCGGTTATCCCTCCATAGTAAGTGTACAAAGCCATGGAAGCTGGACCAACAAGGTCGGGGATTAGCTGATGGTGTTGGATAGAAGATTTAAGTCTGTATAATATAACTTTGTGAAAATACCCTATAGGGAGAAACAAACAAAGACCCATGCTTAAAGAAAAGTCGACTACCACTTACCTTTCCTGGTGCTTAACAGAGCTTGAGCATGTTGAATGAGCGAGAGACATCTTGGTTGGGGACAGGCTTAGCTGAGGAAAAACCAACCATGGATGCATTTGTGCCACTGCCGAGGTGAAATTTCTTTCTCCAAAGAGCTGGCAATGAAATGCTGAATTTCAAAGGGAGAAGCGATTAAGTTGGAAGGTTAATCACCTGAACCCTAGCCCCGTTTTCCCAGCATCGTTAGATTTGGATTGATCAGATCAACGATGTAAAACTTAACAAAGGTACTCATACTTACTAACATAAACTTTCTGAGCAGTCATTCATACCGTATTATTAATTATCTTCTGCGTTGGCGTATAACAAAAAAAATTTATCCTGGATCTCCAGATTTACCATAAATGCAAAGTACAACCATGATTATCAATGGCGGACAGGTGTAGTGAATTTTGGGAATAGAGAAAATCAATCCGATTATGGATTTCATATGTGGAATATGTTAAATATAATTGCAAATAGTTGTGATAAAAGGAACTATGGCCATTACTCGTTAATGTTGTATGAAATAGTTAGATGTTTTGTTAATAATCATGTACATGAAAACTATAATTATGTGGTAGGATAAAGTAATAATTAATTTTTTTTTATGATAATAGTGATGAAAGTTACTAGAAGGGATTTGACTTCCATGAAATATTTTGTATTATTATTATTAATAATAGTGATAAATTAAAGGTTGATATTTACCTACAAAGTAGTTCTACTTTTTAAATTAAATAAATTAATTAAAAAAATGTCATATGTACAAGTGTCATATGAAATGAATTATGGTTTTTGGACATGTGGTATTGCTAAACTATGGTATTGTAACAAACCTATTTATAGGTTAAGAATCTCCATGGTTAAGAACCTTATTACATATTTTTTTGAATCAATATACACTTAACTCATATTACTTTTTAAAATAATAATAATAGTAATGTTATGATATAAAACGTATTATGAAGTAATTATTTTGATGTTTATCATGGAATGATGTCTATGGATGTTTACTGGCCATTTATTATATATGGTTGCACTAGTGGCAATTTATTATCTATGGTTGCACTAATAATTAGTTTATTCAAATTATAATACATTATAATACATATTTTAAATTATTATTTCATTTAATTTGAATCTACCTTAATAAAGTACTCATTTTTCATCATTGATCCAAATCTTTTGAACCAATTATTTTAATAAAGATGCTTAATTTGAAATAAAGCTTTTAAAATTTTAATTTTATTATCAATAATTATATTTAAGTGGATTGTAGGGATTTAACTTCCATAAAAATTTCATTGAAACACTTTAGCCCATTATAATATGTCTCTCTCAAATTATTCCAACAAATTATCTATTCACCATGAAAAAAAATCACATTTCAAAAATTTACATTTATCTTAATTTTTTTTTGTCTTTTAATTAAATGAGTTAATTAAAAAAATAATATATGAACCTCTCTCATATAAATAGAGTATACTGCATATTTCTCTATCGTGGTCATTAATGCTAGGTCTGAACAGCACTGGTCTTCGCCTTGGTATTATAATTTATGATATTGCAGATTTCCAAATTCATGGGCGGTAGGTACATTTCTTACTCTTGAGTCTTCACCCGTTGCTCTCAGATAGCGTGGAAGTCTGAACCGAGTCAGTGCCAAAAATATCTCTGACAAGCCACAAGTTCTTCGAGTAAGAATGACATCAGTCCAGATTCGAATATCGCCTGCACGACACAGTGTCTGGCCTCAACTTCACCTGCAAAACACATTGACTGGCCTCTACACACCTTCTATCCACCTATGTCTGAGCGTCATTGCGTACGTTGCTGGAACTCTCTGGAATCTGCACGCGGAAGGCGTATTCTTATCCATTGGAATTATGACTGGTCATTGCAAGAGCAGCAGAGTACGTCGAGTCTTTTTGCATGCAATAGATAACTAAATAAATAGATATTTGGTATTTATGGAAGTATTTTGGATTGGGTGGTGAAATTAAAATAGCTGTAGGTGAAAACCAGAAGTGCGGGAATAATAGGATTTTAGGATTTCTTTTTGGATACACTTGTATGTCTTAAAATTGTTTTTGTTTGGTTAAAAGGTTTTTTTTGTTAAAGATATAAAGAAAGATATTTAATAAGATGAAAAACTGTTTCCTTTATAGATGGCTATCTTAATTTCAGGGGGCATGATTTTCCTTGAATAATAATGATGAGTCAATCTGTATGGGTAGTAGATAGTAGCCATGATAACTGTCTCCATTACTACTTTGATAACAGTGTTATGATTGATTTTCCCAACAACAATAGTGTTGAAGTTAACGTGGAGAAATATTATTTCCTTTACAAATGACTATCCCTAAAATGATTTTCCTTAAATAACAATAATGAGTCAATTTGTATGGGTAGTGAATGATAAGCATGATAACTGTCTCCATTACTACTTTGATAGCAATGTTATGTTATGATTGAAACAACAACAACAGCAGCAACAGACTAAATATGATAAGATAAAATAGTATCACAATGGATGACTCATTGTTATCATTATGTATGAATGCCACATATGGGGAAGCTTAGAAGGGGAACAACCGCAAATGTTTATGTACATATCATATGCATTGTGTAGCAAACACTACATGATATGATATGATGGGATGATATCGCAATGGATGAGTCATCGTTATCATTATGTATGAATGCCACATATGGGGGAGCATAGAAGGGGAAATGATTTGTAAAGAGGAGTGGCTTAATGATGATGTACTTCATCACAAGATTCTCTGCACATAGTGACAAATACGCAGCACTCTGCTGGGTGCAAACTTGGAAAATCTGAGTAAGACTTTGTACTGTTCTCTGGTGGCTATTTAGCAGTATTCTTGTGACTATGAGGGCCCTGGTAAATGATTGAATTCAGTTCATTGACGTTATTTATTCCTTTCCCGTGACAATGGTATTGATGTTATTTATTCCTTTCTCGTGACAATCGGTTTTAGTGTTCTCAGAGGTACTGCTCAATTGCATGTCGTAAACAAATGAAACGCAGTAGTTACAAGTGGCGCTCGTGAATTTCTTCAAGAAAGTGATTATATTGCTTCTATTTTTTTCTTCAATCTTTTTTCAGTGGTTGACTCTCCAAAATTCCATAAACAGTTGATCATACCGAACGCAATTTTTCCCTTTTGTTTTGCTTAAACTTTTAAGTCATCATGGGGTTTCAAGGGGTTTTCAGTAGAAACGCACTTAAAAAGTAAAAGCAAACCCACTTAAAAAGTAAAAGCTCTTATTAAATTTCAACGGCAGATCTCTTACATATATTCTTGAACCGAAAATTAGTCAAATTCATTTATTATAATAATTATAAGTCAATATTTAAATTACAAAGTAACTAGCAATTGCACCGGGGTGCAAGGGAACGCCGAAAGGAGGAGCTGTGAATCATGTTGTGCTACATCTAAGGGTATATGATGAATGTGAACTTATGAGGTGTAAAATGTAACATTGATTGATTAGATAGATTGTTACTTTGTAAACAAAGACATTGAGTTTAGAGCGATTCATTGTAAGACCAAAGCAATTTAATTTTCCTCACAGGCCCACAGTGAAATATCAATGGGTCAAAAGTGACCTTAGACAAATTATACAAAATAGAACCAACTCCAAAAGTTGAGGTCAAGGTTATTTTACAGTCCAAGACAGCTGTATTGCATGGGACTTGCCTTCAATTCTAGCATTTGCTTCCCAAGGGATTTTTCAGTTTGTGCAGACACTTTGCCCTGTCAGTGGGTTCTCGATATCCCAACCCACTCGGAACATTTCAGCTACAAAACTTCTCAATAAAACTCTAACAAAAACTTAGAACGCCAACTAACAACACCAGGACAACCAACACCCAAGAGTAAAATTAAAAATACCTCTACGTCCTCAAACGTCCAGCGATTGAAAAGTTTTACTTCCGGCTGTTGTAAAACGACCGCCATGGATTCTCCTTCTACTCCTCTGCGCACCTTATGATGGGGGTAAAACCCACAGTCCTGGTTTTCTCCAATCTCGGCTGTGTGTAAAATGCATTTCTTTGCCCAACCAAATCCACAATCCGGGAAACATTCAGTGTTCCTTTTTCTTGGACTGGAAATTTAAATAAGTAATATGAGAGCTTTAATATCTCAAATCTCTGAGATTTGAGATATTAATTTCAAGTTTCCACCTTTTGTAATAAACCACACACCTCCTCTTACAATTAATAGTGCGGAAGCTCTTTTCATTCAAATGTTATAGAACCCAAATGTAGATAACATGCTCCTTTATTGCAACCCAAACAATCCCCATATCCTAGGTTGTCATTCTATCTCGCTTTTCTTCATACAATAAGGCCAAAGCACATTATTATAAAAATGTACAATTACAATTCCTTTAATGTAGGGTCCACTACACTTTGATGCGCCTTTGGTATAATTCAACCCTACCATATAAACCTTCATGCATTAACTAAACGCTATCCCGCCAATTTGCATATACAATCTTATATGCTCACTACAATATATCAATATATACCTTACAACCTACTTCAAATACTGGATGCGTTATAATAAAACCCTCAACATATCTATGCAATAACAAATACTAAAGTCCTTGGTCCTTTAATATAGCGCTTAAATCACAATGCACTGTATTATAAGTTGAACCACGCAACATATATCAACCCAAACCTTCGCAAATGTATTAACATTGGTCAAACTGTTAAGAACTTCGATTTGATTTAAAATAACTCAATGACGTATAAACGATTGCGCGGGTCCACACTCATACCTTGGTTAACTGTTGAATGGATCCAACAATCCACGTTGCATCGCACCCCAGATCTCCATCTGACACTTATAAGGAGTTTTCCCATTTTTTTTGTGTTCGAGCGTTAACGCTCACAAATCATGCGACATTTTTTGTTTTGTGAAATTGCCCTTGGCTTACGTGTCAGTCAATGGGCAATATCGCATTATTTTTATGAAAACGGCTTACCACTTGTGGCCCTGCGCGATACCACTGGTATTTGCTCCCGAACCGCTTTAACTGTTGCCCTCCTCATGGTTCTGCTTCGTTTTGGCTCGAGGTTCCAACTGCTCCATGATGCCGGGTTCCAATACGTCTACAACTCACAGATATAACCAAACTCCATCCTTCATAAGTGAAGATCACAATGTAGCGAACTTCGTATTGAACTCTTTACACAGAGTCTCTCGCAGTCTCAATATAATTCATGCCACCATTTAGGGCATCCCCTCCACGATGAACTCTTCAATCGTGCCCGTCCTTGGTTAGGCAGTGTCTGTGTTTTGGTTGTGGCCACTGGCATCCCTAGCGAGGGAGACGAGGTCAGTGTTTGCACACAATATTGTGGGAAGAGGATCCCGACGTCACGTCAGAAGATTTTACCATCCTTGGACTAGACGGGAGACGTAAGCGTATAAAGAGACAACACTTGTCAGATTGTAATTTTCTGGAAGGACGATAACAAATACTTCCTATTCGCTGGGGTGAACAGTGTTTACTCACCCCAAGCCAACAAAGAAAATGCTTCCGGCATAACATATCTATAAATTTGTATTCTAATAACACAAATAATTAATATATATTCAAAATATATTTATATATACAAATTTATAATATTAGCAAAGTATAAATTCAATAGTTACCAAATTATTTAAAAAAAATTAAATAATCAAATTCTAATACAAATTAAAATGATCTTTATTTCACCGTATTTTTAGTTATATTTTTAAAAATTTTCCATAGAATGTTTCAATAGTTGTTTTTATAAATATGTACCACTCTTAAAAGTTATATATTAATATGAATTTAATATAATTTTTTTTTTGGGTTTGAAAATTCAATAGATTTATCTATATTAATTATATTTTGAAATGTTATAAAAAAATTATAAATATTTTACTTTGAAATTTTGGTGCAAATTCAATATATTAATTTATTTGTTAAAATATGTATTATCTTTATTTTTATTTTTTTTAAAATTATATATATATATATATGAGAGTTAGATTAATGATCCATATTAAGTATAATTTTTTTTCAATTTGAAATATATTTTCATTCTCAAATTTGTTTTCTTGTCTAAATATATATTTTTAATTTATTTTTTTTTGAAATAAATAGAATTTATTTTTATATTAATTATGGGTTTCATTTTAAATTTGTATTATTTATCCACATTAAGGAATACCTATACAAAACTATGTTATGCTTTTGTTTATGTAAATAGTAAATGTAATAGGCTCCAAAAATTATTATTTAAGTGAGAGGGTGATAGATGATTATTTATGATTTTTAAATGTTAATTTTTTCCATAAAACATTTATGGAAAAATAATATATATGATATAAAATTATGTATTTTATTATTATAAATTAAAATTTAATCATGAGCATTAGTTATGAAATAGTAAATAAAATAAAGTTTAATTAATTATTTGTTTTATTGTAAAAAAAAGTTATTTAAATTTATATTTTAGCTTTAAATTATTAACTATGACGAATAAATATATATTTGTATAGAGGTTTGTATGTTTGTTACTTTTTGAAAAAAAACAGAAAATTAGTTAGAAATGTTAAAATGAACATTACTTTATGAAATGAAGACCAAGGGCTAGATTGCATAACCATGAAAAAATAAAATTATAAAAATGAAGAAAAATATTCTTCATTAATTAAGAATGAATGAACTATACAATATTCATATTTATAATAATAATGGAATCTTTTAGTGAAAACTAGAAAATAAGCTTTACAATGAAATAGATAAGATAGATACCTAAACTTACAAATTTCAATGTTATTTTATTGAAACTCTAAAGCCCCACCATAAGAAAAAAAAATTAGGAAGAAAAAAAAAGGAGTAGAGGCATAATATAATAGAATATAGATAAAAACACTCTTAAAAAGACTTTTTGGTTTTAATAAGACCAAGAAAATACACTCCTCTTCTAATTTTTCTTTTCCATATCCTTTTAATTGAATAAAAATAGTCCTAATTTGGCAAGATAATCCTCAATAATGATTTTCTCATTACGTACCACTATTAATAACTTTGGATCCAATTATAAAGCATAAAATTCATTTACCTTTCCAAATAAGGAGGCAAAAGTACCCTAGATTTATTTTAGAGTTTTACATTTATCATAATTAAACAATAAATTATCTAAAACATAAAACCCAATCAATCCCATGGCTTTATATTTTTTATTTTTATCATATTATTTATTTGGTAGACAGTAGATGATTTACACTTAACATTTACCAAAGTCCTTTTTACTTCACTAATGTTTGCATTTTTAATTTCTAAGTGTGATAATTTTGAGGATCAATGAGCTATCTGGTCATTGAATCAACTTGGTTCAAATTGAACTTGTAACCAAACTTTACAATATTTTTACCATAAATCTTCTTAAAAAAAAATCTTGAAAATAAAATATTTTTGTCCAAAAATATTTTAGATACACCATTCAAGAAAAAATGAATTGTTAAAATGGGAAAGTCTTTCCCCATAATTTTTTAGCAAAGTTTCCTAAAAAAAATTTAAAAAGAAATTTTAATATTTTAACTGAATCCTCTTTTTCACTTAAAAAAAAAAAAAACTTTGGGCATTTCAAATTTTTTTGAAAAAAAATATCTTAGGAAAATTTAATAGACCAAAACAGGTTTAATATAACCCTTTCTTTATGCTCTTTAAAAAAAATCATAGTTCCCAAAAGGCATTGAAGACAAGCCACGGGTGTATGGGCAAGTTAATTCTTAAAAAATGAGTCATGAATATGACCACATTACTACCATAAAGAAACTTCTATCAATGAAAATACCTCCTCATCAACTCAGAGGAGAATACTATGTGTTTGATTGAAATGCACCCTCTTTTTTTGTCTTTTTTAAGACTATAACAAAGTTTTACCATGAGGACTACATTATCCTAGTCAATAACACGTTGTCCCTGTTATCACCAAAATGAGACTAATTGAGCTGCTCAACAGTCAATTCGGTGTAAATATTTCAAACCACTTGGGTTGGAATTTAGCCCTTCCAACCAGAGAGGGCTCTCTCAAGAAAGGTAAGATATTCAATAAATAGGCTTAAAAATAAAGATGGTTAACTCTTAAATGTCTTTTAGATGATTTTTTGTAGGTGAAATATGAGTGAGGGCTACCATTGGGAATGGAGTCAGCATGGAAAATCAATTACATAAAAGTATCATTCATGGAAGTTGAGGCACATGAGTTCTTATAAAACAATTATGACAATAAACGAGATACACAAAGGAAGTTGGAGCATAATAATTTATGAATTCAAAGTAGTTATGTATGAGAAATATGAGATAACATTCAAAAGATAAAGGAAAAAAGTACAATCTCAGGTTCGAAAAAAAGTCTTCTGCAATTGTCTATTAACTTAGTAGAAAAATATTACAATAGTAGCTTTGGACCTTACATCCACCCACCCTCTCTAACTCTAAAACTCCTATATTTATAGAGTGAAATCCCTTTTACATATTTTTTCCACCTCGGCGAGACTCTCGAAACTGATCTAGAGGTCTAATCCAAAAAGGAATTCATTACATTGAGAGAAAATAGAGATAATTTTGTTGGAAAGAGTTTGTAGCCTAAAAGGACTCTATCACTATTAACTGCATCAAAAAAACTTTAAATAACCCATGTTATTGATGTATATCGAACCAAAAAACTTTGTTTAGGTGACAACAACCATGATCATGTAGAAAACTGTCATGTTATACATTAGGCCCTGATATTCTGAATTTGAAGATGAGATGTGTATTGGTGAGGTGGAAAAAATGGTGTGTTGGAAGCCATGTCATCCTTTTGCTGAGTGGTACTCATAAAAATGTGTCCTAATGATACTCCTCAAACTCTTTTGATGACTCATCATCTCCCCTAAATACAATAAATGCTTCAAAAATCCCAAAAACTTCATCTCGCTGTAAAAGCAAAGTATTTTAAGGCAATTTCGTAGCATAGTTTTTGTAGCATTTTCATTTCACCACCTTCTGCACTTTCTTTCACATTGCTGCCTCTTGAATGGTCTTCATTAGATAAAATAAGGTAAAAGCATGTTGTTATTCACCCCTGTCATGATATATTTTGGAAAATTTACCTCAAAACAATCTACACTGTGTTCGTATAAAAAACATAACCTTAAGTCTGGAGCTTTCTATGAACTTCCCTAACTTTTCCATAATTTTCAATTTTTTCTCTTTATCTCCAAATGTTACAATATGATGCAGAAAGTGTTGACCTCGATGGCAACCCACTTGATGAAGATGATGGAACCTACTTAATGAAGTTGTTCTCAGATGCCGATGAGTTTATTAATGATGTAAATCTGATGTTCTACAAGTGCCTTTATCTATCAGAGAAAGAAATACTGTAAGGGCTTAACATTGATGAGAAGAGTGTGTGACACAAAGCATACACAGATTTGTTAAGGTGAAGTAGCGTATGTACGCGGAAAAGTACGTGCCAAGTCGCGTATGCTCAATTGTGCTCTAAAAGAATAAAACCATGGGTTACTACCATGGTATTGACCCATTGTATTGAGCGCTGGATTGTCTATGTGATCCCGTCCAGGAATACCATTGGAAGTTGTGTGGTTTTGGCTCATGGTATTGTCAAAGGCTAGATCTATTTAAGGAGAAGAAATTCATTGTGCAATGTGTGTGCATGAGTCTGGGTTTGAATATATACTTCACTCTGAAGTATGTCTGAATGGAAAGGGTAACAGTTTGATGATAGATCTGAATCTATGATGCACCTATGAAGAAAATGATGAAGAGGGATCTCTAGATCTGAAATGTATATGTATTTTCTAGATCTGTTTATGGAATGATTAGATCTATGATCTGGTGAACATCTGTCTGAAGTGAAGGGTAAAATATGAGATATATATTTGCTCTGAAGAATTGTGCTGCCCCATAATCTTTTAAGATCTATACGCTTGTTTTTAGCAGAGGAAGCACGTATATACGCGGGTTTAATTCAGTGAAAGCGCATATGGAATGTGAAACCAGTTCTGAATTATGTGAAGATGTATACGCGGGTTTATATGCATGGAAGCGCGTATATATTCAGGATCAGTGAAAGGAAATCACGTATTAAAAATAGGGCTTGATGAAGTTTGTGGTATGAGATGTATGATCTGCTATGATGGTTTACTGCTATCTGTTAGTGATGTATTCATACAGATCTGGGTTGTTTGAATGATTATTATGCTACTGATGATATTGATGAAAGATCATGTTGATGATTAATTGGTTGATGACTCAATGAATGAATTGATGGAGTTATCAGTTCCAGTTTGATGTATGGTTGAGCTTAAATGTGTGGAGTGGGTCCAGTCTGAAAATATGATGAAAAGTGGCCTGCAAGTTGTGTTCTATGGAAGCTATTGGATCCAGTATGAAAATTGATGAAACTTGGTCCATGGTGGTGCTAAGGGTTGTAGCCTTCAGTCAGGGGGTTGTAGCTCCCTCTGTGAGGTTGGTAAACTATGAGCAGTGGGGTTGTAGCTTCCTTCCTGGTGGAGAGGCCGGTAAACGAGGGAGCAGTGGGGTCGAGCTCCCTTATAGGAGAGGTTGGTAAACGAGAGAAGGCCGTAGTCTTCTCGTGGGTGTCTGTAAAGCCGGTATGAGTCCCACTTCAGTACATGGTTGTAACATGTTTTCTTTATATAATATTAGTTACACTATTTACTTCACAATGGGTGGTTTTCTCTCACTTGGGTTTCCACCTTTAAACTCGGTGTTCATGTGTGATGCTTATGTGTGGACACAGTCATAACATCGACATGCCATCGTTAACTAAACATCAGATGAATGAATGTTACAAAGATCGAAGATAAGAAATATCTGCATAATAAGATCTCTGTGCATACGCATGTTTTATTAAGGATATCCGTGTGTATACGCGAGTTGGCTTCAGGAAAGTAGCGTATGGGTTTTAAAGTAAGGAAAAGTAAAAAAAATTCAATTTTCCCTAAATACTGATTCACCCCCCCCCCCCTCTCAGTATTTTTCCTAACAATTGGTTTCAGAGCAGGTCCTTCTGCAGAAGCTTGATCGCTTGAAGGAGATCTGTCGCAATGGGAAGTCATGAAGGGATAATGTCTATAAGGCCACCTCTATTCAATGGAAATAATCTGTTGTTCTGGAAGATACGAACAAAAGCATATCTGCAAAGTCTTGGTGCAGAAGTATGGGCAATCGTGGAAGGAGGTTATCAGTATCCGGCAAGTATTCCTACTGATGCAGCAGAAAGGAAGAAATATGAAATCAATGCCAAAAGCAGTCAATGTCTTATTAGGAAGCATGTCTGAACCATAATTTGCTAAAGTGATGCAGCTAAATTCAGCAAGAGAAATATGGGACAAAATCATTCTGAGCTATGAAGGAGATACAAAGGTAAAATGTGCAAAACTCCAAACTCTCAGAATTGAATATGAAAATTTAAGGATGCATAGTGATGAGAGTATTGCCAGTTTCTTTTTACGTCTAGATGATATTGTAAATCGTATGAGAAGTTTGGGTGAAACCATAACCAATACTACTCTGGTGGAAAAAGTCTTAAGATCTCTGACTTCAAAATTTGAGTCAAAAGTATCAGCTATTGAAGAAAGGCAAGATCTGCAAACTCTTACTATTGTTCAACTACATGGTATTCTGACTGCTTATGAAATGAGACAAGGAGGTCCCCCTCAAATCAAAGAAGCTGCTTTTAAGGCGTGTGCAAAAGGAAAAGAAAAGGAAGTTGTCAAGGAATCAAGTTATATATCAGAAGAAGAAGAAGAAAATTTTGTAAGGAGACTCCAACCAGGTACTGGAAGATTCAAAGGTAAGCTACCCTTCAAGTGTTTTACTTGTGGGAGAGTTGGTCATTATGCTGCTAAATGTCCTTATGAAGAAAATCATGAAAAATGGAAACAATTTGAAAAGAGAAAGAGTTATTATACAAATGAAGAGAATGATGAGGATGAAGAAGATTCTGACCAAGATCTACAAGTGCTCATGGAAAAGAAGAAAAAGAAGAAGGCTACTCAAGGAAAGGAAATACCTCAGAAAACATGAGTAGCAGAAAATGGAGAAGATGAAACATGTATTGATTGTTGTTCTTGTGATTCACTTTCTTGTGCATGCAATGGTGAAGATAGTGAAAGTAACAGTATAAGTCTAGAAGAAAATCTCAAGATCAATGATGAAAGCAATGATTGGAATCAATTTCATAAGAAAGAATCTATCTACAAAGATATGATCTCTAGAATGAATGAACAGAAAGAAATACTGAATGGACAGATAGACAAGTATCAAAAGTTGTATGTTTATGCAACCAATCAAAGTGAAAGACTTGAAGCAGAAATCATCTCTCTCAAAGAAGATCTGGAAAAATCAAATAAGAAGAATGAAGAACCCCTACCAATTGAAAAGGAAGGACTTGAAGCAGAAATCATCTCTCTCAAAGAAGATCTGGAAAAATAAAATAAGAAGAATGAAGAACTGCTACAAACATGTGAAGAACAAGAAAATTGGTTGAAGGAAGAAATTTTAAAATTGAATGATCAAGTAGAAGAAGGAAAAAGGGTCGAAGAAAGCATGAAGAAGCAATGCCAAAATTTGGAGGTTGAGGTAAACATTCTCAAAGGTAAATTAGAAGAAAAGGATAAACTCTTGAGGTTTCAAGATAGTACTAAGATTCTGGACAATATTCTTAGTAATCAAAGGTCTCCTGCTATTAAAATTGGTCTTGGTTTTCATGAAACTGTTAAAGGAGAATCTAGTTCACAAGGAAGTGCTAAAGATTCAAAGGATGTCAATGAAAAACCTGAAGAGTTGAAAGAAACAAGAAGTCAACCGACAATCATGAACACTCAAAGGAAATCATTCAATAATGTTGAATGCTTTAAATGTCATAATTATGGGCATGTTGCAGCCAATTGCAGAAGCAGATTGTTTCAGTCACAAACAAACAGATTCTACACAGAAAGGTACTCTGGTTTCTTCAAGGGATATTGTTTTTCATGTAGCAAGTATGGTCACAAAGCAGCTGATTACAATATAAGAAAGAATAGAAAAACATACTATGATCCTTATGCTTACTTTTCTGGTCACATAAGATGTTATGCTTGTAATAAGTATGGACATGTGGAAAAGGAGTGCAGGATGAACAGATTTGAGAAATTGGATAATTTCCAGCACACAATAAGAAGTTTCAAGCAAAGTTGGAAAAAGAAGGAGGACCGGTCAGAAACGTAGGGAATATTGACCCTACTGTAGTCATCTGCTTCTAAATCTTACTTCTCTTAATGACTGCAGGAGTAATGTGAGATACATTATAGGGATTAGTAATGTATCGTCACAGGGGGAGCGATGTATGGTGATTCCCATGATGGTTTTGGTTATTCTGGTTATGTTTATTTTTGACAGAGCATCTGATGTGAAGAAGACAGGTACAGGTGGTACAAACTCAGGGGGAGATGAAGGAATGTGAAGTTTTCAATGTTTCACTTTCCATACGCGGGTTCTGTGAACTAAAGCCGCGTATACACGCGAGTTACAGTGGAGACAGTCGCGTATGCATTTATGACAAGAAAAATAGTATGACAAGCTAAAGATCAGGAGCACAGGTTCAGGGGGAGCATCAGTCTGACTACTAATGATTGTATTATTGGCACTGTATCTGCTTATTTCTCAGTTCTAAATGATGATGACATGATACATGGTTTCTTATGATGAGATTATGGATGAGCCCTATTTGCTTTTTGCTTAAGAGTATTCTTTGTTTTCACACATGGATGAGATGGAAGTCTTATGATTCAGAGATAAGGATAGATCATGCAGAGATTGTTGCTGATAACTTGCTGTTGAAAGAGTTTCAGGTTGCACAAGCTAAGGAGGAGCCTTGGTCATATGGAAAGGATGCTTGGATGCACATTTTCAGGGGGAGCATTAGCCTTGCTGAGCGTAATGCATTGTTGGCATTATGATGATTCTGAAATAAGATCTCTCTCTCTTGAGGTCTTTCTGGTACTAGTCATAAAAAGTCATATTTGTAATTTGATGAAAAGGTCATGTTGAGACCTATGATGTAAAATTGTAATATTCAGTCATGTAAGGACTTGATCAAATATGTAAAACCCACTTGGTTGGGTACTTGAGTCAAAATGTGTAAACCCTCTTGGTTGGGTCGTTGAGCCACTTGGTTGAGTAGTTTAGTCAAATTGTGTAAACCCACTTGGTTGGGTATTTGAGTGCTCGCATGTCGGTATGAGTCACAAATAACATGGTTTTAAGATGTTTTCTCTATAATAAAATATTGAAGGCTGAGACAACGACAGCGGTGTTTTCTCCCGACTTGGGTTTCCACCTAAAATCCTGGTGTTCATGTGTGTTGCTTATGTGTGATGGTTTATTCTGTTATTACTGCACATGCTTACGGTTAACTAAACATCTGATGAATGAATGATGCATAGACCTAAGTAAAGAAATAAATGCATAATAAGATCTCTGTGTATACGCGAGTTTTATGAAGGATATCCGTGTGTATACGCTAGTTGGCTTCAGCAAAATAGCGTATGGGTTTTAGTGAATGGAAAATTAAAAAGATTTGAGTATGCCCTAAATACTGATTCACTCTCCCTCTCAAAACATTTACCACCAAACACGATCAATCTATTTAGCACGATATAGCTTCACAACACATCAAATCAAACATAGATAATATCATGACATCCATAACAATAACTAACTAACATGTTCACATCATAAGCTCATAAGCATTTTTCATTCATGCATACATTAACATATGCAAAATCATTCTAGACATAATAAAGCACACTATCAAAATCAGTTCAACTCATACATGAATGTAATAACCCTAATGAACAAGTTACTAGCATATAACAAAAACATGTTCATATATCATGCTCATCGACAACATGTAACCTACTCATCAATCTATCTATCATACAACAACAACAAGTTAACCTATAACATAATCATCAACAACATGACAAATAATCATATATTTATCTAACATAAAACAACAATAGCAATGCATACAACCACAAGTTACTATCATTCATGACTATCCGATACCTGTGCATATAACCACACTAATTAACTAACATATATCATGTATGTAACCATAAAATCAATAGAATGAAAGGCATACACATAACCATAATGCATATGACTATGCTAATCAACCAATATTTATCATACATGTAGCCATAATAAAACATATAAGTAACCCTAATGCTCACAACAACCATGGATCACATACATGCATGCAAAACATACAAACTTTTATGGCAATCTGCTCTTGCCTATAGGGCCAATGCTGCAACTTCACTTTGATGGTCTGCATCTCCTACTCTATCTTAGCCGACACATTAGCATCATAACACACCAATATCATTATGATGACCTAATTGCATACAATGACCTTATGCACAAAAACCTCAATCAAACCAATGCAAACTTGACCATATGCACCCACTTGACATGTATAACCAATCATGAATGACCAATGCATGTTCAATATATAACATCATGCAAGTAAGCATACATACACACTACACAAGCATGATCAATATGTAACCTAGCATAAACACACAATGTATACACAACATGTAGCAACATCTAAGCAAGCGTGCATGAACAATACATAAGCAAGAACAACACATAACCCATTATATACACATGACAACATGTTGACAAAAACACCATCATTCCTTCCACGACGACACCATTTTCACCACTAACAACAAAACACGGATGCTACAAACACATACACAATAGGTATGAGAAACACATATGCAACTAATAGAAAATCATGACCAAGACATTGCCCATCCATTTCGAGTGTTGAACCATGCTCTGATACCACTATGTAACACCCCCTTCCCACATCTACCCAAGTAACCGGCCAACCAAGGGTAAACATGTGATGAGAGGCTACTATATGGGATCCAACCTCCTAGGTTACCTTAAGGAAGTGGAACTGATGGAAAACACAACCTACAGACCTTGTACAACAACCACAACACCCCCAGGAAGTAACCCAACCATTTAAGCCTCTTAACCCTGGGTCACATTAACATTTTAACCGCTTTGAGCCATAGCCGCAGACATAGCACTGCATTTCAGGGAAAAGAAGGCTATAGACGTAGGCGAAACACTGCATGCCAGTGGAAAGGGCCCCAAAAAATTAGTTATTTGCCTGCATCAATGGGATTTGAGCCACCTTTTTAGGACTAGAGCCCATGTCACTGCCCATTAGGGGAATTTTGAGGTCTAAAATGGGCCTCCTAAGGAAAATTTACAATCAAAATTCACTTTATTAGAACCAATCACATTTTAAGAGATGACATCATCCTTAATGGTTGAGGTGGCATTGCTTGAGTTAAAGATATTTACTTGTCACATTCTCAATGGTAGATAAAAACTCATGGTTAACCATGATAATGCTCTAAGTAATTTTAAAGTCATAAAGTAAAGTACTCATAATAAATGTCAATTCACCTTTTTTGAATGAACTATTACTATTTTCATTTCATATTTTTTGAAAGAAACAATGCATATCCTTACACAATCTTCATGTATTTACACATTTTTAAATAAATATTATATTTATATATTTTTCAATAAATATTATATTTATATTATATTATTTTTATATAGTATATTAATTACATGTTATTATATAATGCAAATAATATAAATTTTAATTAATAGTGTATTTTATAATTAAGAATTTATGAATTTATATTTATATTTTATTTTAAGCTATTGAAGTACAAATGACAAATGCATTAGTTGTGCAATTATTATGACTTTTTCTTGAAAATCTCATTCTTATTTATAGTCACATCAATACAATTTTTTTATTGATTTTATTTTGGTACAATTTTTGAATTGAATTTAATCATGGTTACATGGATTTTGGTGCAAAAAGTGAATTGAAAATTCATAACTATTATTTTATTGGTTTAGATATTATTTTATTATTTCCTTATAAAGCCCTTTTTAGACTTCATTCTTCTTTCTTTCTTTGCCTTTCTTGCTCCAACGCCAAAGTGCTCCAAGAAAAATCCAAGTGTCAAGAGTGAGAGAGAGAGAAAGAATAATGAGAACCATAAGTGTGAGCAAAGAGCTTGCCAACTGATCCTCAGAAGCCTTTTTATTAATGAGGCCTCCATTTTCTTCATTTTTCATTATTTTCCTTCATTTTCCTCCTCACATGTAACCTGTGACCTTTAACCCTCATTTTCTCCTATTTTCCATTATTTTCATAAATAAATGTGCCAAAATGCCATTTTTCCATTCCAAAGCCTTTCCCTTTGACTTTTCTAATTTCCTTTAGCCACAATAACCAAATGAACACACACTAGAATGTTTTTCCCAACATTAAACTTGGAATACGTATCCCATCAACCATGGTTATTATTTTAACTTTATTACATGGAATATTCACCAGGGCTATTACACATGTCCTTATGTTAATACTAATTATTAATTATATTATTTTATGTTATGTATGCTTATAACACCCAAATTGAGGATCTAGTCGCAAGCTTCTACAAATTCAAACTTCCACAATGAAGTAGCCTTTAGCACAATGGCAGATGAACGATTCATCTTTGAATTTTTGGTTCTAGGCACAAGAGACCCACAAATGAAGATACCCTAATATTAGCTAGTGGCCATTAAACCTTCAGATAATATCATTAATTCTATAGAAAGTGACATGATCTACAATGCCTTAGATAATGGGAAAAGTTAAAGTTGGGGCTCCCTAAACCATATGATGACTTCGAGCTAAAATCAACTCAAGCTTCCATTTTTCACCATCTATTTGAAAAAAGAACCAAAAAAGTGTTGGGAATCATGATTTCTGTTAGACCAAAACCCGAGGTGTTGGTCAAAAATCACATCGTCAAAGATAAGGATCCATGAGAGGCGGTTAGTCCATGTCGTAAAACACACAGGGAGTGTTGGTTTATCCAATGTTCAAAAATCTCCCCCCCAACACGAGCCAGATGTGTATTGAACTCATGACCTACGCTCTTCTCCCCGTACCTGATTCCCTATTAGGCATTCAAAGTGGGTCCCAAACATAGTATTTGTGAGGAAAAAGAATGGCGATATTCGTATTTGTATTGATTTTAGGAACTTAAAAAAATCTTGGTTAAAAGGAAATTTCCTACTACCACCGATGGAACAAATTTTGTAATCAGTTGCTGGTTCTGAATTAATGTATTTCCTTGATGGATTTTCAAGCTACAATCAAGTATTGGTTCATCCTAAAGATAGATTAAAGACTACATTTAGAACTAAATAGGGCACTTATGCCTATCAGAAGATTCCCTTAGGTCTAATCAATGTAGGAGGAAATTTTCAAAGAGAAATGGATATTGTTTTTAGAGGACTCATAAATAAAACAATGGTTGTTTATTTAGATGATATAACCATTTATCCCAACCAAAGAAGCGACCACTATCATGATCTTAAGCAAATCCTTGAACACTGTTTGAATTATGGAATTTCTTTAAATCCCAAAAAGTCTTATTTCGCTTTAAGATTTATCATCTCAAAGTAAGGCATTTGCATTGATCCAGAAAGAATAAAGGCAATTTCTGAACTTTCTCACCCCCATAAAAATAAATCCATGTAGTAATTTTTAGGACAGATAAATTTTGTTAAGAGATTTGTTCCAATATTTTCTCAAATTGTTTTACAATTGCAAGTAGTGATTAAGAAAAATGAACTCTTCAAATGGGGACATAATGAAAGAGAATATTTTGATCTAATATAAGAAGCTATCATCAATGCTCCTTCTTCGAATACCCCAGAATTTTCTAATCATTTCATTTTATATACTTTTGCATCTGAAACATCTTATGTTGTTGTGTTAACACAAATCAATGATCAAAAGATTGAAGCACCCATTTCATTCTTTAGTTGAAATCTTCAAGGTATTGAACTGAATTATTCAGAAGTGGAAAAAAAAGCATTTGATGTTTACAAATATTTAAAGCACTTTAGACCTTTTCTGTTTAAAGCACACACTAAGTAATAGTTCCATTTTTGGCAGTAAGGCAACTAGTGATTTAAAAGGAACTAGGAGAAAATGGGGGAAATTGGGTAACTTCTCTGTAGGAATATGACATTGAAATAAGACTAGCCAAAATCATCATAGGGCAAGGTCTCTGCAAATTACTATCTGGAGCATCCAACATATCAGATGATGAAGAGTCAGGTAACAATGTACACATTTATGAGGTAAGCCTGAACGACTCTGAATCACGATATTTTGATCTAATATTTTATTTGAAAAATGGATATGCTCCTGCAGAACTGAATTAAAAAAGAAAAAGAGCTTTAAGATTGAAAGCTATTCAATATCATATAATAGACAATGTTTTATTTAGAAAAAAATATGATTCCATACTACTAAGATGCCTTGAGATATTTGAAGCACAGAGGGTTTTGCAAGAACTCCACGATGGACTTGTAGGTGGAAATTTCGATGGAGATACCACCACACACAAGATTCTTCATGCAAGATCATTACTGGCCCACTTTGTTTAAATATGCTCATGCATATGTGAGAAAATGTAAAACTTTCCAAACTGCTGCTGGAAGACAAAGAAAACCAACCTTACCTTTGCAGCTAGTCAACATTGAAAAACCTTTTGAGAAATGGGGATTGGATATCATACGTGAGATTGTTCCTAACTCATCAAAACAACATAAATACATTCTCACAATAAAAAATTATTTTACTAAGTGGGTGGAATTTGTTTCATTAAAGGTAGCTAACTCTGAAGCCATTATGGAATTTATTGATCAATTCATTATTACCATGTTTGGCTTACCCAATGCACTTATGTTTGATAACACATCTGATTTTTCAGGAAATAGTATGAATGAATTTTCTCTCAAAAGATATTTTAAAATTAAATACTCCGCTAATTACTATCCCCAAGGGAATGGTTTGGCAGAATCAAAAAATAAAAATCTCATAAGAATCATTAAAAGGACCATTGATATGAGCCAAAAAAATTGGCATAAGCCTTTAACATTTGCACTATGGGCAGATAGGATTACTGAGAAGGAATCTATAGGAACTTCTCCATTCAATTTACTTTATGGGAAATAAGCTGTAATTCCATCAAATTTAGCTCTTCCTTCATTAGCCCTAGTTCAATTTATTGACGAAGTACCTTCTTATTCCCTACAGTTAAGAATGTCTCAGATCCTTAAAATGGAAGAAGAAAGAGAAAAATCCAAATTAACTCATTATCGACACTAGTAGATATTAAAAAAATATTTTGATGCAAATTTTGTTTCCTCAAAAACATTCCAAGTTGGAGATCTCATACTTAAGTGGGACAAGGCACATGAGGAAAAATGTAAGCATACCGAATTCCAAATAATGTGTCTTGGACCATTTCAAATCATAAAACAAATTGGCCCATCAACCTTCATGTTACAAGATCTTCAAGGGAGAAAAGGTTTCTCCCTGTTAATGGGCTAAGTTTGAAAAAATTCTTTTCTTAGAAAATTTTCTTCTAAATGTACTATAACTACACTTTTAATTTTCTAGGAAAATAATGTTTGATTACATACTTTTGGTTTTTCACAACACCTCTAAATTAATTTATGTTTTTATTTTTGAAGAATAGAATTTTTTGAGTAAATAACTACCAAACTAGAAAATTGAATGAATACTATATAACTATGAAATATTTTTCCATCAAAATTGTAAATTTTATAAACTTGAAATTTGTAAAGTATTTTTACTTTAACATCAATCAGAAAAAAGTTCATCTTTACAAAGTAAAGACTTACTATTACTAAGCATCTTGAACTCTAAATTGTCATCCAAAACTCTTAAGGAGTCAATTATTATCCCCATACATTGAAGATAATTTTCTAGAGTGATTCAAAATTATAAAAAACTTAAAAGGATAAGAGGTCTCATCATGAGCCTGCTTACCATGATCACAGGTAAATAATAAACCCACATTACCATTACTGCATACCAAACCAGGGTAATGGCTCATGATTATTAAAATAATAAGACAAGGGTTATCATCACAAGCCAACTTGTTCAGTTCAATTATAACCAGTAAATGACATTGTCACTTTCTGGTCATCAAGGGGACAATAACTTAAAAAAGAAAAGAAAAAGTTATATGATTAAGAATTTATCTCAAATAAATGTAATGATAAATGGATGGGATACTGAATCATTGAAGGTTAAAAGGTAACCTTACCGAGGCTATGAATTCCTATAGTAGTAGCGGCTCTACCTATGACAAAAGGAGAAAATCAAAAGGCTTAGTTACAAAGAGACACTGACTTTATCTTTGAAGCCATATAATGATTGATATAGAGGAATGAAGATATTTATTTATGAAATGTTTCTGAAATATTAGAAGTAATGATGAGTTTTTTATATTTAGAGTAATTTTATTCATTTAAATATTTTGAAAACAATTTTTGTTTCCTTAAATTGTTTCTACTTATTTAACGATACTAAGAAATTGTTTTTGAGAGATAACTAGTTCTTCCAGTGAATCACCAATTGTTGTGCTATTCAAAAACTCCCATTATTTTAGCATTAGTTACCTTAGAAAATAATGGGGACCCTTTTGAAACTTTTTAGAGTTAAAAAAATAAGACCCTTACAATGATTCATTAGATAGAAATAGGAATCAAAAGGGATAAAACCTTGAATTTTGGCCTTAAAATCACTTAAGCGGAGAAAGAGCACATTATTGCAATCACAATATACAATAAAGCACATATGACTCCTAAAAAGTCACTTAAAGCATATTTTGATATGATATAGGCAAAATAACTTTTATAAATGGAAAAATCATTTTTAAAGCAAATTCTATAAGGGAAATCTTGCAGGACCCACTTTTGCCACGTAGGTCATCGAAAAATTGCATTTCACATTTCATAAATATACCTCGACAACCTAATTGTCACCCTCCATGTTTTCCTGTTGCAATATACCACATCACATCGCATTTCGGTAAACATAATCATTCTTCCCCTGCCATATTCACTGATGCGATATAGTTTATGGAAAATCACACATCGCACATTGCACTTTCGCAACTCAAATACTTTGCACTCCTATTTTCTTCGATATTATGATTGTGATATTGCAATCTAAAAAACTAAGCCGATCGGTATTAAATGAAGATATACACACGAGAAATGCTACGATGCAACATATCTAGTTTTTAATGCGGAAATGATTATATGGGCACATCAACCCATATCAACCATTAATGTCATAATTTAACACTTTTTTTCCCATACCTCCATAATAATTTTACTGTAAGAAGAATTGAATTCATATCTTATTAGCGTGCCAAGTCTCATTCCCTTAAACGTTTCTATTTCTATGGTACTCGTGCATTTGTAAAATAAAAATTTCCCTCTTTCCATTTATCGTTTCTCATTTATTCGTAGGTGAGCCCAAATAAGAAGAAGTCCCTGGAGATGTCTAAGGCTCTTAAGAAAGCTAAGAAGCATATTGACCCTGTAAAACCTGTACCTGCTACAACAGAGAGAACATAGCTACTTCCTTTGTTTATAGATACTACATGTGGACCAGAAAGAGGATCCTCCTAGTGGGAATCCATGTACAAGTTGTTTGAGGATTAAAAACCTCACAAAGTTCAAAGGAAGGCAACTATTGATGCTCTTGATACCTCAGAAGCTACAAATGAAGAAGTGGCTAATTATTTCCGGCATCGAATTGTTGCGCGACCTAAAATCTTACCATACACTAATATGGTAAGACGGACCACTGATAATCTCAACATCAGGGACATGAAATTTCTAACTAGCAAAGGAATGATGATTGGTTCCTTCAAAGTTGAAGACTTGAAGCTGAACACATCCAAAACCATTAAAAGGTCCATGACAAATAGTTTCTTGCGCAGTTCGCCAAAGAGAACGATAACAGTTCAAAGCCAATCAAGAAATGGAGAAGCAATCCCAATAGGCACAAGCATGATGAAAAGGGTATGTACTCTACTGACTCCCAGGAAAGTCCCTACTATTATGTCTCTGCGATGATGTCTAGGATTTTTGGTCATCCTAACACTACTCGATTTTCAGTAGAATGGGTTCCTCTAATGGAAGCAGTTGTAGAATCTTATGTTATGGATTGGGGAAACATTGTGTCTAATAACATTGCCACTCAAATTTTGAAATATAGGAAAAATCGCTCCATTTCCGCCAAAACGTTTCCCCCATTTTATATGAGTGCCTATATCATGGATGCCGTGTGTTTTAGTTCAGATTTTTCAGCCATGGGTTGGAAATGGACTACCCAGGACCTTGTACCCATTCAATATTTCATAGTATATTGTGGGAATCTAAGTTTGAGAGCCATTTTTATAAAATTTTCCATAAAGTAATTCTCCCTCTGTTTCAAGATGTTTTTAATGAGAAAGCCCCTAGACTGTCAAAACAGGCCCAAGTTGATTTTTTCACCATAGGAAAATGGTTTTGAGAAGAGATGTTCACCTATGTCAGAGTATTTGGGAGCTAATATTGATCGAACATTTTACCCCTGTATGTTTCTGACAAGGTTCTCGCAAGAGAAGTTGCATATTATACTTTTGGAAATGGAATTACCGGGTTTCTAAAGGAGGCTAAGAAAGCATCATGACCTTCCTTTCCAATTAACTGTGGTGTTTATGTTTTGGAAAATTGCAAGCATGATGTTATAGAGATAGGCAAAATTGAATGTTTGAAATTATTCAAAATTCAAAATAGACAATACGACCCAATTAAAGTTGCCAATAATTTTACTACTCAAGTTAAAATTAGGCCTTTTGTACAAGAAGATGATTATTTTGATGACCTATTTGAGCCAGTCAATAATTATTCTGCAGTTCAGAAGTTGGAAACCCTACACTTCCATCCACAAAAATTAAAAAAGTTTAAACAATACAAGAACAAGAGAATGGAATCAATTCCATTTAAAATGCTGGAAGTCTCACAACCCTTATTTTAGAAAGAGAAGGAAAATGAACTGACACCTAAGGATACTAAAGTCCTTAGTAAAACAGACCAGAATAAATCAACTGAGGTTCAGACTATGGATTTGGATTTCCCAAGTAATATGAGTGATGTTTGGAAGGAGTTTAACCTAAAACTACACGAATACCAAAGAGCAATAATTATTGAACAACAACAGATTGTGCATACACCTCAAAATAAAATTCAGGACTCGTTCACTACTGATCCCTCTGACAAAATTGAAAAATGTTGTTTTGAATATATTATATGAAGTAAAACAGTCCATGAAGTCATTACATTTTCACATCCGAAGATTGGAACCCAAATATCCATCCAGAAAAGTGGAAGTCCCACCCCAGACAGTGATAGAAAAATACCCCATGTCACATACAGGGACTTGATATAAAACCCAGTAACGGTCCACATGGAGATTATCGACAATCTGAGAAAGCATCCAAATATGCCCGAGGCATATATAAGAAAGTGAAATAGAAATATGTAGAATAGTAAAGCAACAGATAGAGTACCGACGTCCATTGTTCCAAATACAAATTAAAGTACCCAAAATCCTTGAACAGAGAAAAACGCTAATCATGTGAGGAGTGTGATATGTCCAAATATAAAAAGACCATCAGACCATATCAATAAACTAGCAACATAGACCAGCATAGCTAGTTTTGAAGGCAGAGTGATAAACATTAATCATTTTTTTTTCACAAGAGAAAAAACGTTGTTTTGAATATATTATATGAAGTAAAACAGTCCATGAAATCATTACATTTTCACATCTCAAGATTGGAACCCAAATATACATCCAGAAAAGTGGAAGTCCCACCCCAGACAGTGATAGAAAAATACCCCATGTCACATACAGGGACTTGATATAAAACCCAGTAACGGTCCACATGGAGATTATCCACAATCTGAGAAAGCATCCAAATATGCCCGAGGCATCTATAAGAAAGTGAAATAGCAGTATGTAGAATAGTAAAGCAACAGATAGAGTACCAACGTCCATTGTTCCAAATATAAATTAAAGTACCCAAAATCCTTGAACAGAGAAAAACGCTAATCATGTGAGGAGTGTGATATGTCCAAAATATAAAAAGACCATCAGACCATATCAATAAACCAGCAACATAGACTAGCATTGCTAGTTTTGAAGGCAGAGTGATAAACATTAATAATTTTTTTTTCACAAGAGAAAAAACGTTGTTTTGAATATATTATATGAAGTAAAACAGTCCATGAAGTCATTACATTTTCACATCTGAAGATTGGAACCCAAATATCCATCCAGAAAAGTGGAAGTCCCACCCCAGACAATGATAGAAAATACCCCATGTCACATACAGGGACATGATATAAAACCCAGTAACGGTCCACATGGAGATTATCGACAATCTGAGAAAGCATCCAAATATGCCCGAGGCATCTATAAGAAAGTGAAATAGCAGTATGTAGAATAGTAAAGCAAAATATAGAGTACCGACGTCCATTGTTCCAAATACAAATTAAAGTACCCAAAATCCTGCAACAGAGAAAAACGCTAATCATGTGAGGAGTGTGATATGTCCAAAATATAAAAAGACCATCAGACCATATCAATAAACCAGCATCGCTAGTTTTGAAGGCATAGTGATAAACATTAATCATTTTTTTTTCACAAGAGAAAAAACGTTGTTTTGAATATATTATATGAAGTAAAACAGTCCATGAAGTCATTACATTTTCACATCCGAATATTGGAACCCAAATATCCATCCAGAAAAGTGGAAGTCCCACCCCAGACAGTGATAGAAAAATACCCCATGTCACATACAGGGACTTGATATAAAACCCAGTAACGGTCCACATGGAGATTATCGGCAATCTGAGAAAGCATCCAAATATGCCCGAGGCATCTATAAGAAAGTGAAATAGCAGTATGTAGAATAGTAAAGCAACAGATAGAGTACCGACATCCATTGTTCCAAATACAAATTAAAGTACCCAAAATCCTTGAACAGAGAAAAATGCTAATCATGTGGTAAAACCGTCCATGAAAATAGTATCATAAAGCGGATACAGGAAATGTGCAGAGACATGTACTGTTGATATACGCCTCACACAAAAACATTGCCTAGACTCATGGCAAATTTGTCATCAAAAAATCAAAAAATTAAGAAGACTGCCCTCATACGGGGAAACCAGTCTTGAACGTTTAATTTATAGAATTCAAAAATATTACAAAGGTCCAGCACAGTAAAATAATCTAAAAGCAGCCCAATTAAGTGGGCCTGCTAAGCAAGAAAAACAAATTAACCAAACTACTCCTCCGGTGGTTCCTCCACGATTCGGCACCATCCTTCGGAAGGTCCAGGATCGCCAGGTGCTACCTCCACATGCATGCCACGGCTCCCCTCCTGAAGGCCCGAATGCTGGCCGGCTTTTTCCGAGCTCAGACCCGCCGGACGGGTGCATTCTTCCTCTGTTTGGGCCTCCTCGCGGAAGACCACAGTGACTAAAGCCGTGATTCGTGGGCGGTTGAGAGAGCAATTGAAGGAAAATTGCGTAGTGCGCATCGTGGGAGAAGGTGAACTAGCAGTGGGGAAACGAGGAGCAGGGGAATTCATACGGTGGCCAGATCCTACCACTCGACCCCGCCCACTCCTAGTATTTGGATATCGACCTGTGTAATAATCACTTGACTCTGTTGAAGTTGACTCTATTGAGGGGCTGGAGGGAGCGCGTAGGGGT